>NW_020869628.1:168253-181938 GCF_003789085.1 Penaeus vannamei | reverse complement strand
AGAGAGAGGAGAGAGAGGAGAAGAGAGAGAGAAGAGAAGTAGAGAGAGTACTACACGAAGAGACAGAGCGAGGGAAAGGGTGAGAGTATGTGTGTGTGCCTTTGCCTTAGCGTGAAACAATTCAAAGTCTGATTATATCAAATCCAGACCTTTGTGCTCAGATGCATTTTGTAATGATCATTCTAACACTCAAACACTTCCTCGGAATTACAGTATAAATGCATGTTCCAGTCTTGATAACGAGTTTGCACAGTTTTACAAGAAAAGTTTGCAAACTAAATATTTAAAGGAAAGAAAGTTTGATTTCCATTTTCAAAGAAATTCACTGTCGAGAACAGTTATATCCCACGCAATGAAATATCTCTAATTATGCATCTCAAACATTAATTACCTTCATTTAAATCCGCTGTTTGCATTTGAAATAGAATATCTAATTACTTAACTGATTACCATATTTCTTTTCCCAGCCTCAGTTTATTTCCTGGATCGTGAACAAAGGCTCAGTTTAGGCTTATGTAATTTTCGAGATTAGTTAAAAGAAGATAAAAACAGACTCAAAATAAAAAGGATAAAATATATCGATTTATTTTTATGTAGAGATGAAAGTCGAATGAGTAGGACTTGGGTGGTGATGTAGTTGATAAGTAGATGGTCGGGTAGTTTAAAGGTAGATTTGTGGTTGATGAAAAGTTGATAGGATAATTTAAGGTCTCTGAGGGTAGAGTCAAGGTATAAAAGAGAAGAATTAGCGATTTTTTTTTTTTTTTTTTTTTTTTTGCACAGTGGATATCAATAAGATTATATAAAAAGAGAGAAAGAGAAATCTAATATATATATATATTATTCTATATATATATATATATATATATATATATATATATATAATTGTGTGTGTGTTGGTGTGTGTGTGTGTGTGTTGTGTGTGTGTGTGCATGTTGATAAATATATCACTAGTGTAGCTGATCTCCATTGTGATCGTTGTGACTGTCTTATGTGTCGTGATCCACCGCCTCGCCCATTGCATATATTCTTGCAAAACTGAGCCGACTGTGTGTGTATGTGTAGTGGTGGTATGTATGTATATTGAAGAAATTTCAAAAGCCAAATCTCATATCTATAAACCCATACTGTGTTATATATATACATATATATATATATATATACTATATATAGACCCCCTCAAATAAAATAAATATATAACTAGCATATAATAGTGTAGATGGTGGCTCTGGTCCAAGTTTTGTGTTACTAAATAAGGTTCTGAGACGCAATAGTGCTGTGTATGCTATAGGTTGCGAAATTATCAGCGATGCTTTCACTCTGCCGGTACGTCGTAGAAGGACAAGGCAAAAAGAACAAATTTTCTTGGCGTGCCAAAAAAAGCACGAAAAGAGACGAACTATTCGTTGGAAGAATAGGGGTAAAAATTGATATCAAAATTTATGATGCGGAGTTACTTCACAATAATATAAGAAAAAAATTGGGCAGTTTATAATAGAATACTCAGTCGTTGGCAGATAATGGGCAGGATCGGCATTGTAACAGTATATGCAAGACACAAAAGCTGAAATAAGGTAGACGAATGCAGACTAAAGCCTGACGATGGATCCATCATGGTAGGAAAATGCTGCGGGCTTCGTTTTTTCTTGCAGAAATCTTTTGATGAGGGTAGACTTTATTATCTTGTATGACGTGTCGGTGGTTTTATTTTTCTTTGAGATGTTACGGATTATGTGTACGAATTGTGTTTCTCTTTAGTTTTTATTATTATTTTAGTGTTCTCACTTTACTATTAATTGTTAATTTATTTCATCCATTCGTCATTACTTGGCTCTCTACAGCTTACAGTTACTGCTGCCTAGTTGTGCATTACCATTAAGATCGTGGTTAAAATCATCATATGAATTGATCCATTATTTCAGTGCTATATTTACGTTGTTAACCCCGTAAACACAACACTAACGAATATAATCATTCATGAACTTAAGATTATGCGGCTGACCACGAACCAGAACAGCGCACTGCCGACCGATCGCACTAATTCAATTACCCTCTCCCCATCAAGCCTACTACTTACTGTAGCTGCTAGTAGGCTATTAATTACTTAATTGCCAACCCCTCGCAATTACACAACACTGCCAACTTTATGTATTAAAAAAGTAGAGGGCCAATTGTTGGGGGGGGATCGTCGAAGTCCGGTAGCGGCTAAAAACTCCCCCCCGTAAGTGACTAGGCGGAAGGGGGGAGGAGGAGTGAACATTGGGCGGGGATGATTTTTGCTTTCAATAATGCAACAGTTCTTTGCTATTAGGACAGTTTTGGCACGTGAAAGTTGTTTTTCCGAACCCATGCATCCCAACTTTTTTTTCGAACATGTCCTCCCATATCACCTCTTGTGTGTGTCTTTTTCTTCGAGTCTTTTTGAGAATCAAATCTTTGATAGTGTTCTCATCTTTGTCTCTCTGTTTTCTCTCTCCTCTTCTCAAGTCTCCATCTCCTCGCTCGGCTCGCTATAGTTACTCTATTCATCTAAATTATTTGTCTGTCTGTCTTTCCGTCTCTCTCCGCTCTCTCTCTCTCTCTCTCTCTCTCTCTCTTCTCTCGTCTTCTCTCTCTCTCTCTCTCTCTCTCTCTCTCTCTCTCTCTCTCTCTCTCTCTCTCTCTCTCACTTCTCTCTTCTCTCTCTCTCTCTCTCTCTCTCTCTCTCACACACACACACACACACACACACACACACACAGATACTTACAGATAGAGATACATGCATGCACAAACACCCGCACTTTCTAACTTACCCCTTCCTATCCACTCCCCCCTCTCCGTCCTACCCCCTCCCCCCACCCCCTTTTCTACTCCTCCTAAAAAACAAACTTTCCCACAAACAGCCCAACCCCAGTCACCTTACACCCCCGGTCCCTTATCCCCCAAACAGAATGAAAAAACTCTGCTGGACCGTCGTGTACAACATCACCAGCCCGACCCCTTCTGCAGGAGAGGAGTCCCCCCCTCAAAATGCATCACAGAAAACGGGTCGCAGTCTCAACGTACCTCTCGCAGCAGCTTTTCTTGTGGCTGAGATGTCTGGCTCCGGGTCTTTTGGCGCTTCCGAAGGCCATCGCTAATACAGGTAAGGAAGGGTTGTTGGTTGTTGGTGGGGGGGAAGGGGGGGTGCAAGGATATGAGAGGTGAGAGGGGGTGGAGTGGGTGAGGGCGGGTAGGAAGTTGAGAGGTGGAGGGGTGGAGGGGGTGGACGGTGAAAGCGAATTGATAGGGTGGGAGGGGAGGGTGAAGGGATTAAGAAGGTCTGGGAGGATATGAATGGGGTAAGTGAGAGGTGATGGGCGGTCTCGAGGGTGATAGGAGGGTGGGTTTGAAGGAAGTTGAGAGATGAAGGAGGAGGGGTGAAGGAAGGGAGAGGTGGAGGAGGAAGGTGAAGGGAATGAAGAGGGGTAAGGAGTGAGGAGTGTGTGGAAGGAAGGATGAGAGGGCTGTGAAGGTCGAGAGAGGGTAAGGAAATGAGAGGGTGAAAGGGTGAGAGTGAAGGAGAGGTCTGGAGGGTGAAAGGAACGAAAGGTAAGGAAGTGACAGTGGGAGGAGAAATGAGAGGGTAAGAGGAAGGGAAAAGGTTTGGGAATAGTGGAAGGGTGAAGGTGTGTAGGGTGTGAAGAGAGATGGAGGGGTGAGGCGTGAAGGGAATGACAGGTAAGGGAAGGGGAGAGGGCGTTAAAGGGGGGTGGGAAGGAATAGAGGTGGGGGTGGGGTGAAGAATGAGAGGTAAGGGGAAGTGAAGGGTGAAGGGGAGGGAGAGAGCAATGAAGAGGTGGAGGGTGGGGTGAGGAATGATGAGTAAGGAAGTGAAGAGGTGGAAGGGGGTGGGGGTTGAAGGAATGAGAGGGTAAGGAAGGGTGAGGGTTTAGGGAATAGGAGGAAGGGAAGGAGGTATATGGTAGTAAAGATGGGTTTTTAAGAGAAAATGAGAAAGAAGGAAGAATGGGAGAGATAAGGAGTAAGGGGGGAAGATTAGAGTGAAGAATGAAAGGAGCGAAAAGGGGAGAGACTGTTAAGGAAGCTGAGGAAGCGGAAGAAGGTTGATGATGGAGGAGAAGAGGGGAAGGGATGGAAAAGAAGTATGGGAAAAAAAAGAAGGAGAGAAGATAAGAACAAAAAAGAAAAAAAGAAAGAAAAGAAAAAGAAAGAAAGAGGGTAAAAGAGTCATGTTAGGAAGAAAAAAGAGAGGAATAGGGAGAGAGAGAAAAAAGAGGAGAGGTATTGGATATGTAGAGGAGTGGAAATAAAATTGAGAAAGGAAGGATAGAGACCAAAGAGAGAAAGGGCAGGGGAAAAGAGGGTCAGGGAAAGAGGGAAGAAAGTAAAGAAAAAAATGGGAGATGAAATAGAAGGAAAGGGGAAAGACATGAAAAGGGCAGGATGCGTGAGAGTGCAAAGTAAAAACAGAATAGGCAACAGGGAGATTTAAGTCATTAAGCAAATGGGAGGCAGGTAGGAAAGAGGAAAGGGAAAGCAAAATAAATAAATTAAATAAGAATGAATAAAATAAAAGAATAATATAAAAGTGGGGCAAGAAAATTAAGGTGGGAAACAGGATATCGGTGAATATATGCATTATATATATATTATATATATATATATATATATATATATTATATATAATTATATCATATATATATATATATAGATCGAGAAGGAGAGAGATGAGTGAGAGAGAGAGAGAGATGAGAAGACGAGAAGAGAGAGAAGAGACGGAGAGAGGATGAGAGAGAGAGAGAGGAGAGTATTATGACAACACACACACACACACACATCACACACACACACACACACACACACACATATATATATATACTATATAATTATATATATATTATATATATATATATATATTATTATATATATATTTTTTTTTTTTTTTTTTTTTTTTTTTTTTTTTTTTTTTTTTTTTTTTTTTTTTTAATTATTATTACCAGGATGCGCCCCGAGTGTTGCATGAGTGGGATGCGACCTTTATCAAAAACTTATTTTCTCGTCCACCTACCGGCCTTTCAAACAATCATTCTCGCCAGCCTGTCAACATGTCGTTAGTTCATCACCACACTGTTAAAGCACCATCGCGCCCACGAAATAAAGAAAAATGACATATAGACAAAATTTATAAAGAAGAGAATATTCGGTATCAGGCGAGAGACAGACATATGCAAATCATAATCATGACAGAATAAAGATTTTACTCAATGATTCCTTAAAGAAGGGGATATACGAAGAATCTGAAGATCACCTTAGATGATATACTTACCTCTTCTGCACTGAGTTCCAGACCTCATTAATTACTACAGATTACACTTGGTCTCCATAATATTGCCTTTCGCTGAAACATCACCATTTCGTTTAACAAACATGGTGTAGCATCTCAAGTAATTTAGATAGTGGGGCCACGGAGAGAGAGAGAGAGAGAGAGAGAGAGAGAGAGAGACTGAGAGGAGAGAGAGAGTGAGAGAGAGAGAGAGGAGAGAGAGAGGAGAGAGGGAGGGAGGGAGAGATGAGAGAGATAGCCATAAAATTTCAAACAAAAGCATGATATAGAACAAACAAACAGACTTGGGATGTGCATATTGGCTATTTTCCCTGCTAGAGATGTTAGCCACCTTACACTAATCATGCCTCTTGCCAGTTTTTCTTTCACCTTTGAAGAGAGTCAAGCCACCTCCACTCTCAACATCCCCAGTTCCCTCGACAGTAGAGGCAACCGTTCATCAAAGGTTGGGGGCATAAGAACGCCCCAACATAACATGACTTCTCCGCCTTGAGTTTTAGCCTCGGCCAATCACTCCGGTGGATGCCACCTCTGCCACCTCCGCCGACGCTGCCCCATATAAAAGGGGTGGTGGCGGAGCTGGGTACCATCATCCCACCTGTGGGGTTCCCGGAAGGCTTTTCACCCCACAAGCTTCACTCCGGGTATGGTGGCTGCCACTAACGCAGGCGGGACGAGTAGTTGCCCAATTCCCAACCCTGTGCCCCAAGCAGTCGCGCCTCCCAACCGGGCCACAGCCTGCCTCACTTGTTGGCGATGGGAAAGGGTCTGTTTCCCCCCCTCCCAACATTTTCGATTTTATAAATAAAAGGCACTGAGGAGGACTGGCAAGGGCCCCACCTCTCCCCGATGCCTTCCATAAACCCCAGGGGGGCTTAGGGTCAGGAGTGTTTTTAGTACAGGGCCAGGGCGTCTGCCATTACGCTGGTGGGGCTATGACCCCTGCACCTCTGAGGTTCTCCTTGCCGCTCTGAGATCCCCCACAGTTTTAAGCCTGGGACCACAAGGGTACCCAGTTTTCCCTATGGGAGGCCCACGAGGTAGGCACTGCAGGAGTCTCGATTGATTAAAAGAGGCTATGGCACCTGGCTAGGGGAGGGCTTATGCAGAAGTGCTGCTCCCCTTGTGGCCGCACGAGGGCTAGCAGCAGTAGCAGCTGCGAAGCGAGGAAGGCATGCAATGTCACTTAACACTAAACTAGGACTACCACACCATTTTGCTTTTCACATCACACTTGTGGTGTGAAGCACTCCACCAATTAGATATATTATTATTACTTANGCACTGGACATCATGTCACTTGACAAATCATAAATTGCGTTCGATGGCACCTTTTCTCCGATGATGTTAAATGGTAAAATTATGTGACTCCTTGAAAGATATTGCAGTGTGCTAATTACTATTGCTATACCTTTAATTACTGTTAATTTTGTATCATCCTTTCTAACTCATTTCATCTCTTTAAGGTTCAGATAGATAGATAGGTAGATAGATAGAGACAGATAGATAGGTAGATAGATAGATAGGGAGAGATAGACAGATAGATAGACAGATAGGGAGAGATAAATAGATAGATAGATAGATAGATAGAGAGAGAGAGAGAGAAAAGAACAAAAATCTGTCAATCACCAATCCTTTCCCCCCACCCTCCTCCCCTTTACCCACTCCCCCTCCACCTTCTCTCCCTATCCCCCCACCCCTCAAAAAAAAAAAAAAAAAAAATCTGCCATCCCGATTTCCTTTTTCTTGACTTCGCTAAACCTGTTTCGCTTCTTCCATTTTTTTGCCTTTTTCTCCACCTTCATCTATTTCTTTTTCTTTCTTTCTCTTCTTTCTCGTCTTTCTCCTTTTCTTCTTTCTGTTCTCCTATTTCTTTCTCGTCCTTCATCTAGTTTTTTCTTTCTCTCTCTCTCTCTCTTCTTTCTCGTCTTCCTCTTTTCTTCTCTCTGTTGTTCTATTTCTTTCTCGTCCTTCTTTTTTCTATCTGCCCGTGTGTCCTTTCTTCCATTTCCTCTTTCTACGCCTCTTAATCATCTTTTTCCTATATTTTGATTTATTCGTGTTTTCCTTTTCCGTTTTCTGTATATATTTTTTTTATTTTCTTCTTTTTTCTATTTCTTCATGAATATATATTTTTCCTTTTTCGCCTTTCTTCTCCGTTTTCCTACTCTTTACATTTTTCAGTATTTTCTCCTCATCTCCTCTTTCTCCATCTCTTCTTTATTTTCCTCCTCTTCCTTCTCCTCCCATTCCTCTTCCTCCCTCTCCTATCCCTCTTCCTCTCCCTCCAATCCTTCTTCTTTATTCTTCCCTTCCACCTCCTCCTCCTCTATCTCTTTCCATCTCTTTCTTCTCTTTCACCTATCTCTCCTCCTCCGCCCACCGTTCACGCCCATCTTAGCAGCCCCGCCCACCACCCACAGTCTTACTCATCTTTCATATAAGTACTTTACCCATTTATGATTTCCTGTTCTTTGGATATGTCTGTCTGTCTGTCTGTCTGTCTGTCTGTCTCTATTTTATATTTTCTTTTTCTTTTTCTCTCTCTCTATCTTTGATCACTGTCTATTCTTTCTTTTTTTTCTCTCTCTATCTTTATCAGTCTTATTCTTGTCTTTATGTTCTTCTCATCTGCTCTTTCTCTTTTTATCTCTATTTGGATCCTCTCCTCTCTCGTATTCTCCCATTGTCTGCTCTCTCTACTCTTCCCTCCTCCTCCTCGGCCTCCCTCACCCTCCCTGCCCTCTCCTCCCTCCCCTCCTCCCTCCTCTCCCTCCTCTCCTTCGCCTTCCCCCTCCCCGCTCGTGCTCTCGTCTCTCCTCTCTCTTCTCTCTCTCTCCGATTCCTCTCTCTCTCTCTCTCTCTCTCTGCTCTCGCCATCCGGCTGGCAGAGTCGGGCTCCCCTCCGCACGCCTCCCGTCTCCTCAAGTCTCCCACCCTCGGCGCTCTCCTCCCGCCAGAGCCTCCTCCTCCTTTTACCTTCCGCTCCCTCTCCTTCTCGCGGTTTTAGACCGTTGTCCTATTCCAGGCCCCCCTTCTGCCTCCCTCGATCTTCTCCCTCTCTCGTCTCTCTCCTCCGACTCTGCTCTCTCTCTCTTCTCTCCCGTCCGTCCCCCACCGACTCCACCCTTGCGCTGGACTCCACCTCTCCTCCCTCGCTCCTCCCTCCTCTCTACTGCACTCTCTGAGCGTCCCCTTTCCCTCCTGCATGATCCTTCCGCTCGCGCTCCTCCTCTTCCCTCCTATCCCTCCTTCCCTCACCTCCCCCTCTCTCCCCCGCTGCCCTCTCCGCTCCCTCTCTCTCTTTCCCTCCCTGCCTCTCGCCTCTCGTCTTCTCTCTCTTTCTCTCTTTCCCATCCCTCCTCCTCTTCTTGTTTGGTTTTTACAAGGGTCAAGGCTAAAGACCCAATACTTCACGATGATAGACACTTTCCGATGGTTTCTCGAGGCTAATGGTAAGTTGTCGACGAGGCATCCCAATAACTGCTCTTTAGACAAATATCTGATGAATATGACTGCGAAGGGGGAGAGGGAAGGAGAGAAGGGGAAGGAAGAGGAAGAAAGGAGAATGTTGTGATTGGGAATGCAGGGTGGAATGGGATTTGAGAGAGTGTAATGTCGGAGAGCAATATGTGGTTATGTGGGTTGGTCACTGAAAGGATTGCACTCGGTCTACATACGTGCACACACATACACAGAAACAACACATTAAACATATATGTATCTATATATCTATTATTGTGATGCATGTATATATGGTATTGTTATTTCTTCTCTTCTCTCTCTCGTCTCCTCTCTCTCTCTCCTCTCTCGCTCTCTCATCTCTCCTCTCCTCTCTCTCTCGTCCTCTCCCTCTCGTGTGGTGGTGTGTGTGTGTGGTGTGTGTGTGTGGTGTGTAATATATATATATATATAGTGATATATAGTATATATATATACTATATAATATATACGTATATACTAGTATATAGTATACCCTATATATATGCTATATCAGTTATGAATATAGTGTATATTATATATAATATATATATATATATATATATTATAGATATATATATTATATATTATATAGTATTAATATATATATATATATGATAATATATATATACATATATATATATATATACATTATATATATACAGTATATATATATAATATATATATATATATACTGGATATATATATAATATATATATATGGTTCCTTTACATCGCCCAATTACACGGCAGCACAAGGGTCGAGGGCCGAGCCTCCACAGCTGTTCGTGCGCACGGGCGGGGACAGCTCTCGCTCGATGGCCTGACAGGGTAAGTTACGACACGAAGGGAATAAAATCGGGCACAATAACAGTTACTGGTTTCCGTCTCATTTTTATTGTAATTGGGTTTTTTTGGCTTCTTGTCTCGAGGGTTCCTTGGACGAGAATCTTACGGGCGCCGGGGTGGTTGGGGGGGTAGGTGGTGGGTGAGGGGGGGGGGGAGATTAGCAGCTGGAGTTTTGGTGTGATTTATTAGTTGGAGGGAATCTGTGGTCTCTCTCCCGGCTCTTCTCCTCATATTCTCTCTCTCTCTATCTCTTCTCTATGCTATCTATCTATGCCTATCTATCTCTCTATCTGGGGTCTATTTATCTGTCTCTCTCTCTCTCATGCTCTCTTTCTCTGCGTTCTTTTCTCTCTCCGCCTCTCTCGGGTATCCCTCTCTCTCTCTCTCTCTCTGGGCTTCTCTCTCTCTCTCTCTGCTCTTCTTCTTATCTCTCTCATCATCTCGTCTTCTCTCCTCTCTCCTCTCCTCTCTCATCTCACGTCTCTCTCGTCAGCCACTCCTCTTTCTCCCTCCGAGCCCCCTTTCATTATTCTTCGTTGATTCTCCTGAAGGGTCCTATCGCTCTCTTCTCTCTCTCTTCTCTCATCTTCTCTCCTCTCTCTTCTCTTTCCTCCTCCCATTACCCCTCTTCTCGTCTGATACTCTTCTCTCTCTCTCTCTGCTATCTATCTTAATTCTTCTCTCCTCTCTCTGCTCTCTGCTCTCTCTCTATCTATCTATCCACTATCTATATATATATTCTGTCTATCTATCTATCTATATTTTGCTAATTACGCTATCTTGTATCTATTCCCATGCTCTCTTTCTCTCTCTGGTTGCCTCTCTCCTTTACTCTCCTTCCCGTGCCTGTTTTTTTTCCTTCTTTCCCTCCCCACATCTCTTTCTCACACCTGGACAAAATCTCCCCCCTCCTCCCTACTCCTCCCCCCATCCCCCCCATGCTGCTCGCTCCCTAGCCGGCTGCCCTGCCCCTCCTCCTCCTCCCTTCCCCCTTTCCCCTCCTCTTTCCTCCCTCCTCCTCTCTGCTTCCTCCAGCCCTTCCTTCCTCCTCCTTCCCCTTTCTCTTCCCTCCTCTGGCCTCCTTCCCCCTCCTCCTCCCTCCCTCCCCTTCCCCCTCCTCCCTGCACCCTTCCCCCCCCTCCTCCCCTCCTCCCTCCCCCTCCCTCCCTCCCTGAGTTCGCAGCCCGCGAGAGTTTTTTCATTAATGCGAAAAGGAGTTTTTATTCAATAAATAGCAACTCCGGCATCTCCCCCAGGCTATCTCCCACAGAAGGATGCTGAGGAAGGATGCTGCGGGTGATGCTGCTGCTGCTGCCGAAGGAGGCGGAGAGGATCTGCTAAGGACGGTTCATCTCAATGAAGGTGGGGGGTGGAGGGGGGTTGGGAGGGGTTGGAGGGGGTGGAGGGGTTGATGGTGGATTGGTGGAGAGGGTTGGAGGATTTGGAGGGGGTGGATGGAGAATAAGAGATTGGTGGAAGTGGGGGTGAAGGTGGAGGAGGCGGAGAGGTGGAGGGGGTTGGAGGGCGTTGAGTGGTGGATTGGTGATAGGTGTTGGAGGGGATCGAGGGGTTTGTGGGATGGAGAAAAGGGAGATCTGGTGCGAGGAGGGGGGAGGGGGTGGGAGAACGGTGGGGGGTAAAGAAAGTATAGGGAGCGTGTGAGAAGGGGTTGACAGGTGGGAGGAGGAGGGGTGGAGGAGTGTGGGGTGAAGGGATGGAGGAGTTGAGGGAAGTATGGTGGGGGTAGATAGAGAGGGTGGGGAGGGGAAATTACCTCTCCTCCGGAGGTTAAAGTGGCCAGTGAGGTGATAGAAGGCCGGAGAAAAGGAGGGAAGAAAGATGAGAGGAGGAGAAGGAGGAGTGAGAGAGAGGAGAGGAGGAAGAAGAGGTTGGATAGGGAAGGGAGAGAGGAGAGGTAAAGGAGGAAGAAGAAGTTGGATAGGTAAGATGGGAGGGTAAGAAGGATGCAGAATTCGAAAGTGGTAGGAATGTAGGTTGGAACTGTATTATAAAATAGGAGGGATATAACGAAGGTTAGAGGCGAGAAGTAAAAGGTGTAAGGCATGACCGGGAAGGAATGCGATGATCAGAGATAAATGCGTAGAGAGAGTACGGGAAGAGGCAGGTATGGAATAAGAGAGAAAGAAAAAAAACAGACAATAAGCATAACCGCATAATGAAATTAAAGAAAAAAAAGCAAATTATGTCAATATAGAAAGCGGGCATAATTAAGAATAATGATACTGACAAAAAAGTAAGAAAAAAATTTACTAACAAAGAAAGAGAGATGAAGTGTAAGATATAGAAAGAAGGAGATAACAAGAAAGAAAAGAGAAAGAAAGCAAGAGAAAGGAGAAGAAAGAAAAAAATATATATATAAATATATATATTATATATAATAGTAGTTTAGTATTGATTAGAGCCATATAGTATTCTTAAGTATTATAATTATATGATTATATTATGCTTAACATATTATAATCAAATTCATTATACGTACTAGACATTATTAAAATATATCATTAATATAAGTACTTAATATTATGTATAACATGACATAATAGATGGCCCACCCCCCCTCTTCCCCCTCCCCTCCCCCTCAAAAAAAATCGGTCAGAGACTAAATAGTGTAATTCTAATATCCGGCAAAATTAACTTCTTTATTGTCTTTTAAATGCATTAAATATATCTCATGCTTATGAGAAAAGTATAGAGTTGAACCACAACCTCCACTTACAGACCCCCGTTTAAACGCAACCAAATATAACATTCATCCCACCAATAATCCATTGTATTTAAGGATAAATAGTACACAGACATTTTAGTATTATTAGTTAAAGTAGACACCATAAATCATCCATTCGAAAATTAGGTAAACACAGAAATGAAAATTGTACCTAGCAATGACGCATTCGTTATAAACGGGGTTTCCGAGGCCACGACAATCAACACCTTTTTAAAAAATAGTCGAGAGTCCTAATGTAACCGCTAATTATACACTAACTTAATCGTATCAACGACGCGGCCGTAGCTAATTATCTTTTCTCTATATTTTTCTCATCTCTCTCTCTCCTGTCTTCTGATTCCTCTCTCTCTCTCTCCTCTTCCTCCTTCTCTCTGGTCTTTTCTGATTTCTATCTCTGCCTATCTCGGAGCTTGTCTGATATTTCCTTCATTCTTTTGTCTTCCCTCTTGCCCTCTTTTCTCTGCTATTCTGTCTCGTCTGGCCCCGTACTTGTTCTCTCCGTCTATCTATCACGACTACCTGCCGAATTTATCTCTCTTGTCAATCTCTCTCTTTTCTCCACCCCCCGCTCCCCCCTCCTCCCCTTATTTTCTCTCCTTTCTGCCTCTCTGCGCTCTCTTCTGCTCTCTCTCTCTCTCTACTCTCTCTCTCTCTCTCTTGTCTTCATGTCTTCTTCTCCTCTCTCTCTCTCTCCTCTCTCTCTGTCTGTCTCTCTCTCTCTCTCTCTCTCTCTCTCTCTCTCTCTCTCTCTCTCTCTCTCTCTCTCTCTCTCTCTCTCTCTCTCTCTCTCTCTTCTCTCTCTCTCTCTCTCTCTCTCTTTTCCCTCCCTCTCTCTCTTCTATCTTCTCTCGTCTTCTCTCTCTTCTCTCATCTCTCTCTCTCTTTCTCTCTCTTTCTCTATCTATCTATCTATCTATTGTGTTGGCCCGCTCTTAAAAAGCATTAATTACGAAAACAATAAAAAAGATTAACTTAACGCAATCTCCCCGCTGAGGGGTAGGGGAGGGGGTGGGTAGGGGTTATGTTGGGGAAAGAACGGGAGGGGGACGAAGGGGGGGGGGAGAGGAGAGAATGAATAAGAATAGGGAAAAGGGCATTAAAAGGGATAGAAGTAGAGAAATGTGGAGAAAAGGGTATTGGAAGAATCTTATTTTATATTTATCTATTTTTATTTCTATTTTGTTATTATTATTATTATCATTACTATTATTATTATCATTATCATTTTAGGTGTGAATCTATAAACAACGCACACACACACACAATTACACACACACGAATA
>NW_020869628.1:155753-158253 GCF_003789085.1 Penaeus vannamei | reverse complement strand
GTTTTTCTAGTCCGTTTTTCCTTTGTTTTCTTTTTTTTTCTTTTTTTTTGTATGTTTTTCTTTTTCTTTTCTTTTTTTTTTGCTCGTTTCCTCTGTTTCTTATTTTGTTGTTATTTTTTTTTTTGTGTTAATTTATTGTGGCGTTTCTACTTTTTTCTCCAAATCTGACTAGGGTTGTGCTATTTATTTTGGTATTTTTTGTTGAAATTTTTCCATTTATCCATGTATGTCTTATTGATCTTTCTCACTGGTGTAATAATGTTCTCGATTGTCCTACTTTTTTTTTGGAGGTCATTTGGCATGAGACTGTTTTGTGTTTCTGTTTACCTTCTCTTTTTGTATCTTTGCGTCATCTGCACATATTCATGATACTACGTGGGTCTTAATGTTTTT
This sequence comes from Penaeus vannamei, assembly GCF_003789085.1. Classification (NCBI taxonomy): domain Eukaryota; kingdom Metazoa; phylum Arthropoda; class Malacostraca; order Decapoda; family Penaeidae; genus Penaeus; species Penaeus vannamei. The sequence goes on along the minus strand of NW_020869628.1, from coordinate 157,860 downwards.
TGACTCTTAAATCTATTGACTGAATAATAGTAATAATATATTGTGCTCGCCAACTTTCCTCCGGATTTCCTTTGGATAGGCACTTTTTCCGTTCTTGTGTGTTTTCTCGCTTTCGCCTCGATTTGTTTAGTAATTGTTTTCTTGCTCTTAATTACTTTTCTGGCTTCATTTTTTGTTCTTTCATGAAGAAAGTCTTTCATCTTTTCCTGCGAGTAGGTTACCTTTTCACTCCACCTTAGTGCGTCCTAGTTTCCTATAGTAGTCTTCTATGAGACAACCTTAGTCAAAAGCCCTTCTTAAAGTCTAAATACAACACAATCCCCAGCCGTCTCTTTCTTGGTAATATTTCAGATACTCTATTATAAAAACAGAGGAGATTTGTTACAGAAACACGACCTCCTTCTTATATATACGCAAAACTTATGATTGTAGTAAGTTAGGATGTTTGATCATGGTGGTAGCTGAGTGCAGTATTTATCAAGCAATGTTAGAGCCCAGATAAATGTCTGGATATATATATTGGTGCTTATGTATGTTTTTGATATAATTCACTCGTCTACACTCTGTAAGAAGATAACGAGATATATGTGTGTATTATTGCGCGCTCAGAGGGTTTATTTAGACGAAGACTCCGCATTTTCCAACTTTTTGGCCGCTTAGTCAAATATAAGCACCTGGGTGTAGTGATTTCCATGAATCTATCTTAACAGATATACAAAGGAGTATCCAACAGCTCTTCGACACATTCCCTAACAACTAGAAGTCCAGTGAGAGAGCTATTCATCTCGTGGCAGGGTCTTGTCTATGCAGGGTGGAGAGAGGAGATTGCTTCTCTTGTGACGGGCGCAAACTTTTCGGGATGATTTGTAAGTCTGTCATGCGGGGTATTTGCCCTATATCAAAGACATGGATCCTGAACAAACACTTGCTGAAATTTCTCATTTAGGTATTTCACGACATAGTACATTTCTTCTCTTAGAATATATAATGTTATTGTCTTTTGATGAAGCGCTAATTTGAGTCCCTATTTTTAGTTTTACTATTTTAGTGGTTAGTTTAAAGAATGAGTTTTGGTTGACCTTGCGCATTTGTGTTATGTATGTCCATTTTCAAAGTCTAATGTTTCGGCCTCTCTCATGGTTTGGGGTATACTCATTTCTTCCTACTTTAAATATCTTTTCATATGCTGCCTGAGATCTCAGCCTTCTTGAATCTTTTCCCAAGGAGATTAACTTTTTTCCGCCTTCTATTTGCTTGGCATTTGTTGACTCGGTATGTGAGGAGGGAACAGCGAAAAAATCACATTTTTGGCACATCTATCTTGGACTTCAGAGGTTGAAATGGGTATGCGGAATATAATTCCAACTACCCTTTTTTTATGAGATTTCGACAAAATGTGAGTTACTGAACATCAAAGGTTCTCATCATCCAGAGAGTGTTTCCCATTTATGATATAAATCAAAGAAGTACTTTAAGGCTTCTTAGTAATCACCAAGTTTTGTTATATTGTATTAGCTTTGTCTCTCTTTGGGACATACGAGAGTTTTATTCCTAGGTACAGACAGTGATTTAGTTTACACTCCACTACTATGGTCCGCTTTTTTCTAAAGGAGGACAGTAATTCGATATCCTTTAAGGGGGAGTTATTCTTTGTAAATATTAGGTCAAGCATAGACGGCCTTCTAGCCCTCTTATCTGGTATGATCTGTTACATTCCTGGAAGAAGGCAATGCTCATTTATGCCAAATCTAGTAATTTTAGGCATTCCAGATATGCTGATATGGTGCTCTATACGGATGCGAAGACTTTAACCCGAAGATCGATTTAAGTCTAGGAATTAAGTCCCTGTAATAAGAATTTCTGTTGAATGGTTGTGCGCGAAAGTTGTAGCAGCTTCTGTCAGTGGCGCTTATTGTCTTTGAATGTAGTTCGGGTAATTTGAGTTGAACCGACAGGTTTTGAGGTGGCATGTTAATAAACGCAGTGATATTATTATGTTTTACCCACGCATTTGTTTCTATCTCTCAATGTAACCTTACAATTTCCGAACTCTATAGGGGTGCTATGATGTGAGATATCCAGTAAATTATTATAGTGCCATTAGCCT
>NW_020869628.1:130753-135753 GCF_003789085.1 Penaeus vannamei | reverse complement strand
TAGACAACAACCGTATAAACTTGTTTACATTGTGCGACTTATCAAAGGCCTTTAATAGTGTCAATCACGAAATCCTCATCAGTAAACTAATGAATCACAAAATTGACACATATTGGTTCAGAAGCTATCTAATAGAACCCAATCAGTCAAAATTAGCGAGAATATATCAGAAAAACAGAGTGTATCCTTTGGTGTCCCCACAGGATCTATATTAGGCCCAATCCTGTTCATAATATTTGTAAATGATCTGTCAACCATAGCCCAAAATTGCCTTCTTGTTCAATACGCCGATGATTCACAATTTCTACAAAATGATTCTATAAACAACTTAGATACACTGATACTAAAGACCCAAGAGACACTTTCACAAGTAAAAGGATACTTTGACTCAAATGGCCTTAAGATAAATCCAGATAAGACACAATGTATCTTCATAGGTAGTCGCCAAAACATCGCCAAAATTCCTGTAAACACGACCATAATATTTGAAGACAGCCATATAAGACCGAGAACATTTGTAAAAAATCTAGGCGTACACATTGACAGATTCATGACATTCGAGAACCACGTCGATAACATCCACAGGAAAGTAATGGGCACACTAATTTACCTAAGTCATATCAAAAATAGAATCCCAGCTGAAACTAGAATATCTTATACAAACACTAGTTCTCAGTATAATTAACTATTGCTCAAACATATGGGGTACAGCAAACAAAGGTCAAATTCAGAAAATTCAAAAATTGCAAAACTTTGCTGCCAGGGTAGCACTCGGGAACATAAAGAAGTATGACCACATTACCCCACACATAAACATACTAAGTTTGCTAAAAGTACATCACAAATGCAACTATGATACCTGCATACTAATTCACAAAATGATCCACGGTTTTTATCCAAAATGGTTGTTAACCCTTCCAACTGTAGGTAATACAACTTGTGTCCAAACAAGACAAGGCAACTCACTATATGTTAAAAGATCACGTACAGACATAGGGGCACGACAGATACTAACTCGTGGACCCATGGTATGGAACCAACTGCCTTTTGATATCAGAAACATTCAAAACACAAATATACTCAAAAGGAAATTAAAGGAACATCTATTAAATCACCAATGACATCAGGTTTCTAAATATAAGAATAGGCAAGACTTATATGTACCACCATTGACTCTATGTTTAACGTATTTATTTGTACTGTAACTTCACTATGCATATAATAAGAATAACCATTGTAACAAATGGAATAAAGTATTTTGAATTTTGAATTTGAACTCTCTCTCTCTCTCTCTCTCTCTCTCTCTCTCTCTCTCTCTCTCTCTCTCCCTCTCACTCTCTCTCTCTCTCTCTCTCTCTCTCTCTCTCTCTCTCTCTTCTCTCACTCTCTCTCTCTCTCTCTCTCTCTCTCTCTCTCTCTCTCTCTCTTCTCTCTCTCTCTCTATCTCTCTCTCTCTCTCTCTCTCTCTCTCTCTCTCTCTCTCTCTCTCTCTCTCTCTCTCTCTCTCTCTTCTCTCCCTCCTCTTACCCTAACACTAATTTACGTTACATACCGTTACATTCCACCAAATAAAAGGAAACAAAGGTCCCTTTTTCCTGCCGCGTCTGTAATGTCGATAAGAGTCCCTTTTACGTCGCGTCTCGTACTAATCCTTACCTTACATTTACTTCCTTTGCGAGTACGTGACGTGAAGCGGGAATGTAATTTGTTCGTCGAGCTGGTTCAGGATTAGCAACGCTGGGGTCCTGGGCTGGAACGGGGTGGGGGTGGGGGTTGTAAGGGGGAAGGGGGGGGGCGTTATCCAATATTAAGAGTACATGAATTTGAGAAATGAATTATGTGAGAATCAAGTTTATATATATATATATATATATATATATATATATATATATTATTTTATATATACTAATTGTACCCCCTTTCGATCCTTTCGTAGATTAACAGCTATCTCTTCCGTCTTTTGGTTTGTCTTGGAGATTACTGTTTGTTTGTCTTTGTGTCTCCGTCTATGTGCGTATGTCTGTTTATCTGTCTGTCTCTGTCTCTCTGTATGCTTGTATGTATATATCTCCTTCCATTCTCTCTCTTTCTCCCCGCAGCCTCTTTCTGTCTGATCACGTCTCTCTCTATATATCCCCATTAGAGAAAGAGAGAGAAGAAAAGAGAAGAAAAGAAAAGAAACGAAAAGAAAAGAAAAGTAAGAAAATAAAGGAGAAGAGAAGAGAAGAGAGAAACATACATATTGTGCAAAAATATAACTTTCACTGTAAACGAAAACTTCGTTTAGTGATCACAAAAAACTCACTTCCTTATGGTGTCTGTCTCGTTCTCATGTATTCCCTTCGTTATATAAGCATATGTTGTGTTTAACCTTTAAGTTTGGAAGATTAGGCGAATATTGATAATACAAACAAGATGGTGCCAAATGCAAGAGAGCTTTATTCCGTGTCTTGGCAACCTGAAAAGTAAAAATAAAGAAAAGATGGATCGAGAGAGAGAGAGAGAGAGAGAGAGAGAGAGAGAGAGAGAGAGAGAGAGAGAGAGAGAGAGAGAGAGAGAGAGAAGAGAGAGAGAGAGAGAGAGAGAGAGAGAGAGAGAGAGAGAGAGAGAGAGAGAGAGAGAGAGAGAGAGAGAGAGAGAGAGAGAGAGAGAGAGAGAGAGAGAGAGAGAGAGAGAGAGAAAAAAGAATGAAACATAAAAGAAATGGTAAAAAACAAAAAGAACGAAATATAATAAACTCGCTGTAAAGAACAAACAGGGAAGGCAGCACATCGACACCAGCAGTCAACAAGAACACACACACACACACACGTGCACTTACACACATGGAAATACGCACACACACTCAAAAAGGCGTGTTGGTATAAGATCACACGGCATCCGGCTTTAATAGAGGCCTGAGTCCCTTTGATCCGCCTCTGGGCCCATCTTATCTCCTAAAATTAGTGAAAATACAAAAATTCTCCGCCGGGCCCCCGTTTCTGCCAAGGTCGGCTGGGGATCGTAGGATCTAGAACTTCCTTCCCCCGAAGATCCCTTTTTCGTGGGAGAGGGAAGCTTAAGTGGGATAGGAGTAGGTGCTATGACTAGATAAGGCGGAGGCCGAAGGAAGGTCCGGTGTGTGTGTGTGTGTGGGGGGGGGAGAGGGATGCTGATGGTGTTTACTCGTTGGGTTGTGCCTTGGCTTGAGAGGGCAGGCGCTGTGGTCTGGGGCGTAGGTTGGATAGAGGAACACGAGAAAGAAAGAAGTAGGAGGAGGAGAAGAAGAAGGAGGAGGAGTAGGAGAAGAAGAAAACACGACGAGAAAGAAGAAAAAAGATAAAAAAAATAAATGTGGAAGGCGATTACAAAAATATGCGCAGCGACCGTGTTCATGTTACACTGCTACCTTATTAAGGTACAAGCTGGTCCTGTATCCAAGTGGACGCATAGCATACGTCTGCAGAGGAATATCCACACTGACCCACGGGATGATGCGGATGATCCTCCACGACCTCAGCTGCCGGTACGCAGTCACAGCTGACATGACTGTACAGAGACATGGCCAGGACACTGCAGCTGCAAAGACAGCTCTATACACTGAGCTATGCGAGTGTCTCCTTATTAAAGCAATTTTTTATGATGTGGAGGTATTTTTAATTCACATGTAAAATATCTTTAGATACCGCAACGTGACGAATCCCAAGGCTGGGTCTAACGGGCTGTTAGATTTAGCGCCTAAAAAAAAATATTAGATCATTTAAAGTGCAGTACGAACCAGGACCCATTCTTTCTCCTTACGCAATGTAAACGATAACTTGAGTTACACTGTGTGAAATCAAAGTTAGGTCACAGATACAAGCACAATTGCATGTTTTCATTTTTTTTTAAATTAGAGTTTCACATCTTTATTTTAGTTTTGTCACAGTATTGTTGTTACTATAATCCTTTTCACCATAATAATGATTGATCTTCATGTTCGCCTTGTTGTGATCACCAACATCATCATTTTCATTATTATCATTATTTCTATTACTGTTACTATTATTATTTTTAGTTGTCATTCTAGTACCATCATCATCGTTATTATTATTCTTATCATCATCATCATCATCACCGTCATCATCATCATCATCATCAACATCATGATTCTTGTTATCATTATCATTTTCAACATTATCTTCATCATCCCCGTCACCACTACTACCATTGATTTCCTCCCCATCGTCATTCCCCTCACCACCTCCATCACCACTTAAGTAGCAAGTAGCCGAATCGAACACGAATAGAAGTCTCCCCAAAGCAAGCAGGTCGACCCCTGAGGGGATGGGTGGGCGTCCCGGCAGAGGAAGAGGGGAATAGAGGGGACACGAGTAGAAGGAGGAGGAGGGGGGTGGAAGGGACGGGTCGGGTGGGAGGGTCAGAGAAAGGTGGGGGCGAGAAGGCCAAGGAGAGAGACGGGTAGGGTGGGTTGTATAGAGAAAGGGACGAGTAGGGTAAGGGGTTAAGAGTAAGGAGGGACGCGTAGGGGAGAAGGGGGAGGGGAGGGGGAGAGTGTCAGAGGGAAAATGAGAGGAGAGTGAGAGTTGGGGCAAGGAAGGATATCCGTTATGGGGACTGGGCCAGGCAAGGGTATGAGGGTCTGAGTAGGGGGGGGGGTAGGGGAGGGAGAGAATACTCCCGCAGCAAAAACATGTTTGTCGCGGCCAAATGTAGCGAGTCTCCGAGCTTTCTCCAAAGAGGCCATTATGCTCCATATGAGACCAACCCCGGCGTCCACAAACAAAACAATAGTGACAGTTTGCATAGATTTGCGTGCGGTTAACGCGGCGAACGGAACAATGGAGCAAAGAAAACATAGCCCAAGTAGCGTGTGTTTCCCTTGTGTGTTCAGAAGGCCCTGTCCTATTGCCACTCGCGTATTGGCACACAAAAGGAGGCGGGAGTAGACATAAAAACAAAGCGTCCATATCTCCTGGACGCGCTGTCTTGAGGGATGAAAGGAGATTGGAATCCATGTA
>NW_020869628.1:108113-115613 GCF_003789085.1 Penaeus vannamei | reverse complement strand
CTTTTCTTAATTTCAAACTTTCGAGTCAGTGTAAAATTCTATCGACATTCCCCAAGCTTCGGAAATTTATCACTTCCGTTCTTAGATTCTCATGAATGTCGAACTTCGGTGATAGTTGGATTTACTATTTTCAATCAAACTTTTCTCACTCAGTTTTTTTTTTTTTTTCTGTCTTCTTTCTTTTTTTCTTTTTTTTTTAAAACAGACTTTAATGAGCTGGAGAGAGGGAGATGGAATACAAGAAATTAAACGTGTTTATTACATATAAAATGACTTGAGATGTTATTGGAAAAGATATTTTTTAAAACACACATCCTTTCTTTTGGTTCAACACGAAAGCTTCCTTCAGATATCAGTTTTATAGATAGTAATATCCAATTTCCACACTCTTTTATGCTCGTGGCAAATTAATCCCAACAGAAAACAAAAAGAGTGAGAGAATAGCAAAGTAGCACATCACGATACACGCACATGCAGCGCACACGCACATGACACACACACACGTACACAACACAACACACACACACACACACACATACCGCTTACACACAAACACACACTACATATACACACTACACACACGATGTGTATATATATAAATATAATATATATATTATACTATATATATATCTATATATATATATATATATATATATATATATATATACTATATTACACCAATACTAATCTATAATTATAATAAGTTATATCATATAGTATATATATATATATATATATATTATTATATATATTATTATACATATTATATATATAATTATTAAGTATATTATATATATACCTAGACTATACTCATCTATACATACAACATATACTATATTATATATAATACGCGTTAGCTAGATATAAATATATAAATACTATATGATAATAATATATAGCCGCTGAATATTACTGTTTTATATTTACATATAAAGTATATTATATTATCACGCTCTTAAGCTAGACCTGCACCCAGTACTCAACTGATGGTATGTAGATTATGAGTTAGGTATATACGTGTGGACGAGTGCAGTACCTAATACTTCATATAATGAACGGTATAGAAATTGAGTAAGTATGACTAAAGGTAGTAGTATATATAAAATGCAATATGAAGTAACGTAATTAGGAAAGTAAAATAGAGAGGGAAGAGAAAGATGGAGAGGGAGGGAGATAACGACAATTATCTATACAGGTGAATATATATATATGTATATAGTTGACGGTATGATTGTGTTGTGTGTGTGTGCTGTCGTGTGAGCATGATAGTGATGTGTGATGTATGTGGCGTGTGTGTATATAGTTATAGATCACATCAAATATATATATATATACAATATATCCTCAAATAGTATCTAATAATATTATAACTAGTTATTTCCTATCACTATAAGTCAATTATAAATAATATAAGAATATTATGTACGTAAGTCTAGCTCATAGTGAGTTGTAACATAATATATATATAATAGGTTAAGTTTAAAGTCACACAAGATCAATTTTTTAATATCATTATCATCTCTATCTCACCTAAGGCGTTGTAGCATTAGCGTCGTTATTATCATTATCATTATCGTTAGCTTGTTATTAACACTCACTGCTACATTAGCTAGATCGATTTACTTATTATTAATATTATTATACAAAGTATATTCTCAAGTGACTGACTGAGTGTAATCAGATTACCATTGTCCCATCTTACATCGCTTCCATGTGAGCGTAAATAAAAGCTATTATCCTTAATTAGTATTTATATAGAGGATCACTCTAACATTACAATCATCTATTAACTGAGTTATTATGAAGAATGTTCTGTTTTCGCTACTTATTTATTGCCATTATTATTATCAATTATATTATTATATAGTATATATATGCTGAATTATATTTGTATTATTGTTCGCTTCAGTGTTGTTATTATTATTATTACCATCATTTATTTATCATTATTATCCTATCAATTTATTATTAAATCATCATTAATTAATTTACAGGTAATATAAGTCTATATTTCTTTACATAGACTTATGTGTGTTGACTTATTGTATTATAACTATTTTAATATCAAATTGTCATCAGTTATTAACATTATCCAATGACTATCATTTGTTTTAGGCGCTCTATGTGTGTCGGACTATTGAGTGAGAATTGTTCACTCATTACAAATACATTTGGTGGTCTATAATATGAGTTTATATTTTTTGTTTTTTTTTTTTTTTTCGACACATAAGTCGCTACACTCTGGACTCGATTAATTTTATTACCATAATAATGGTTTTCTATTATTTGTTGCTACTTATCATTATCATTATTTTCACTATTGCCAAGTATTACGACGATCAATACTGCGCTTCCCTGTTTGCATTATCACCTGAGCAGGTGATTATTGATAATTGGAAAAAAAAAAGTTAAAAAACAGCACCGTCTCGATATCGAAAGCAAGGACGTGACCGTAGCGGCGAGAAGACGGAAGGGTGAATCATGCCATTTGCAGCCATGAAAACTGCAATATTTTTTGCATATCGCAGCGAAAACATCTGCGTTAGCCGCGTTGGTTGAGGCGAACCCCGAGTTTTATGGCAGATTAAAGGGGGAGGTTGTATATGCAGGCAAGAAAATGCGCGCAGGTATAATGCAGTGCTAATTAGAGAGCGACAGCAGTGTTCACAGCGCGAAAAGCAGGATGAGGACGGCGCTTTACCTTCCCGGTTTTTAGCTGTCTTTTGCAGCTTCGGGTTCGCTGGCGCTGCTGTCTCGTAGCGTCTGAGGAGAGAGGGAGGCATCGTCCACGCGACTAGGAGCAAGTGGGGAGGCCGCTCGCTATCGGAATGGGTGGTGTGAAAGTGGGGGAGAGTGGGAAGGGGGGGGGAGTAAGGGGAGGCTCTATGTAGGATGGTTGAGGATAGACCTGGAGTTCCTTATGATCTATAGATATCTTTGCAGTGTACATCTACACGATAAAATGCTTACATCCAATGCACATTTACGACGGGAGGTGCGGCGTACAACACCACAAAGCAACATCATAGCATGACACAGGACACAGACATCATCACACTCATTTCTCCTCACTACACAAAACACGACAACACAACACACACATTTGTATATCAACACACACGCCGCACACAGAAAAAAAACACAACCGACCACACCACACACACACACATCCATTTCACACACACACACACACCCAGATTCACTCATCACCAATACGCATGATTGAGATTAGCATAGCCCCCACCACCCCAACTAGGCCTCCCTAGCCACCACGCTCAGACGCGGCTCTAGGCAGCAGCAGACATGACAACCGAGCAGCCGATGCCCGGGTCCTTTCCTACTTGGAAGATGGACGAGAGGATTTGCTTTTATTTCCTAGCTTGTACTTGGACGGTATTCCGGGCGTGGTGCGAACATTTGATCACGAACATGAGAAAGGGCGAAACCCACCCTTACGCGTGGAACAATAATCCGCTTGCGCTGCCGAGGCTGCAACATTCGACGGCGAGCGCCGAAACAATACGGAACAAACTACAGACTGCAAGCAATTGAGTAGGCTCGACCGACGCCACCGCCAGACTGCAGTCCCAACCGGGATCACACCTTATATTAATTACTACGCGATGTCATTAAAAAAAAAAAAAACGAAGAAAAAAGAAGAAATGTGTAGTCGTACGAAGGGCCTTAATGAGTTACTGATCAGCTGATCTACCTCTCATCTCCTCTCACAGTCTTTTGTTCTTTTTTCTTTTTTTCTGTTTTTCTAAGTTTCTTAGTTCTTGTCAACAACTGACGTTCTTGGGAACAGCAACATATTTGTTATTTAGTTTTTTTTAACATATAACAATATGGCTTTTTTATTTGTCTAATGTTATTAATCGTGGAGCCACACAAAGCGTGTTTGATATGAAGGAATTTTTCATATTTCGTCAAAAAAAAAAAATAACCTAAAATTAAATAAAACAAGTAATTAATAATAATGAAAATAATAACATTATTTTTATCTTTGATCCATTTATTTTATTGAAAGAGAGAGCGGTATACACGCCGAGTGAAAGCGGCCGGCAAAGAAAAGGCAATTTCCGTGCATGATAAGACTAGAAGTCTGGAATCTCTCTCATCAATTTGTATTGTCGTACTCGTTAGCTCTTTCTTCTTTGCAAGGTTGCCGCTGTCCGTTCTGCGCTCTTGTGTGCGCATTTTTCGGTAGTGTCGTTCTGTCCAACTCTTCATGTCGATCTGAATAAAGAAAGCAAAGACGGTTTTTTGAAACGGAGAAGTAAAGAAGGCATAAGGGACAGTGGGGGGGGGGGGTAAGGTGAAAAGTGGGAGAGAATGCGAATATGGCTAATTTTCCATCAAGGAAGGGGAAAAGGACAGACAGGAAAAATATGACGAAGACATAATAATAAGGACATTTATATATAATTCGATTATATTTGCGTGTACTATTATGCCTATTATCTTATTTATTTATATAGGATATATATATTTATTTATCTATATAAATCTATTATATATATATTATTTTAATTATATATATAATCGAATATGATATTAAAGATATAATACTGATATGATATGATATATTATTATACATATATAATATATATATATATATTGTATAATATTATATAGTATATTTATGTATATATATATATATGATATGTATTATACTATGTTATATATAATATTGTATTCTATAATATATATATATTATTATAAATTATATATATATAATATATATATTTTTATACTAGGAGAGAGAGAGAGAGAGACGAAGAGAGTAGCGTAGAGCGAGCAGGACGTAGAGAGAGAGAGAGAGAGTAGAGAGAGAGGGAGAATATACATGTAATATATTAGTATTTATAATATATTTTAGATATATAATTATATATTTTATACTATTAGTTTAGTTTATGTCGTGTGTGTGTTTGGTGTGTGTGTGTGTGTTGTGTGTGTGTGTGTGTGTGTGTTTGTGTGTTGGCTGTGTTTGTTGTGTGTGTGTGTGTGTTACATCGACACACACACACACACTATATATATATTATTTATATATGTAATATTATATATATGATTATTATATATATTATAATAAATATATTATCTATTATTATGTCGGTATGTTGTTAGAGTTTTTTGTTATATTATGGTAGGTGGTGAGTGAGAGATGATTGACGACACACTACGATACAACCACAACACACACGACACATACACACACACACACACACACACACACACAAATGCTCTATTCATCACACACACACACTCATATATGTAATATTATATTATGTTGTATTTATATATTATTATAATTATATATATTAATTATTACTAAGTAGATAGTTATATATATATTATATATAAATTACTTATATGAATTATTATAATATATATAGTTTAGTTATATATATAAACTATTATATATATATATATATATATACATACATGCATATATGAATATTATATATATATATATATATATATAATATATATTATATCATATATATTTATTATATAATATATATCTGTATATAATATTTATATGTTTATATATATATATATATATATATATATTATATTAAATGTTTATTATATTATATATAGTGAGTATATATGATATATATAATATATATATATATATAATTATATACATATATATATATATAATTATTATATTATACTTATATATAATATATGTCATGATATATATATATATGTATATATATATTAAACCATATATATATCTATATAGTGAGCCCTTTAGCCGTATATCTATATAATATAATAATATATACGATTTAATATATTTCAGTTATAGGATATATATAGTATATAATATTGATATAAGTAGTGGTGTGTGTGTGTGTGTGTGTTGTGTGTGTAGTGTGTGTGTGTGGTGTGTTGTATGTATATATATATATTAATTATATTTGATCTATAAGTATTTATATTATATAATATTACCATTAACATTATTAATATAATATTATAGTCATGTATATACGTATTATACCTATATATACTATTATATATATAATATATATATTAATATATATATATAGGCATATAATCTATATATATAATTATATATATTTTACATATAATAACTCTTACTTAATATATATTATATACTTATATATATATATATAGTATTCTATATTATATACAATATATATAGTACTAATGTACATATAATGTATACCCAACACACACATACACACACACACAACAACAGGACACACACACACACACACACACCCACACACACACACACACACACATATATATCTATATATTATATATATAAATTAATATATATATATATATACTATATATACCCCTCATATATATCCATGAGTAATATATATAGTACTATGATACATGAATATTATATAGATATAACCCTACCTATCATTATATATTATATATAATATATATATCTATATACTTGTTACATATATATACATACGATATATATATTATATATATTATTATCGACATATACTATAAGTTTAATATATATTATTATTATATATATATATACTATTATATATATATATTATTTTGCTTATATTATTCATATAAATATATATATTTGCATATATGAAATATATTATATAAATATATATCATATAATATAATACTTATTGTGCATAAATAAAATACTCATATAGATACTATGATATAAAGATATAGATATATATGTATATATATTAAATTTAGATATATGATATCATATATTATGCATATATATATACACACACAACATCACACACACACACACACATCGGAAGGTCAAAGTATCCACAACCACACAGCACATATATAATATATAGATAATACTATATATATATATATAATATATAGTATATACTATATATACTATATTATATATAGTATATATAATATTCATCTATTTATATAACTATATCAGGTACTATAGTATAATATATATTATAGTACCTGATATTATTGCATATTATAGTATCTTATATACTATAATATATATATTATAATTATGTATCGATTATATTATTATATGTATATATATATATATATATTATATATATATATAATAATATAATATTTAAAATGTATATGTATATTATAAATTAATTATATAATATATTACCTCACTCAGCTGATATTATAATATATATATTATGTATATATATGTACATTATTATATATATTTACTAGTTAAGTATATATGTATATTATTATTGTATATAGTATAAGCTATGTATAAATTATGATATTATATGTTATATGTTTTATATGTTATATGATTATAATAATTATATATTGTCTATATATATATTAGATAAGATATATAAAGAGAAGATAATGATCAGATAGATTAGATACGATAGATAAAATTAGATATTATGTATATAGATACTACATATATATAATCATTATTTAATCTATCTATCATGTCTCTCTCTCACTATATAAGACTCACTTAGTGTACTTATATATAAACCTCTATAT
>NW_020869628.1:69305-91102 GCF_003789085.1 Penaeus vannamei | reverse complement strand
ACACACACTCTCTCTCTCTTTACGCACGCACAACGTTCATATATATATAATATATATATATATATATATATATATATATATATATATATATATATATTATATATATATATATGCATGTATGTATGTATGAATGTAATATGCATATTCATATATGTATGTACGTATATATGTATGTAATATATATATACATACATATATACATATATATATATATATATATATATATATATATATTATATATATATATATACACACTCATGTAATTACATATCACTGCACTGGCCAGTCCCGGGGACCCATAACCAAACCTCCCCCCCTTCCCCCTGAAATTCACCATCAACTCAGATCAACTCAAACTAACTCATATCCACTCCCGAAGAAGAGCCAGATAGCAAAAACCTACGAAAAGCCAGATCCAAGATCTTCCACATGAAGCCGGTGCCAGTGCAGATGCACGTTTTATGGCACATGGCGCGTTTTGAGGGTTCTAGGAAAAAGGGTTCCAGACTAGGCAGGAACATGAAACCTTGGGGTCTGAACCTAGTCTGGCCAAGGATAAGGATAAGGTTAAAGGGGGTGAGACTGAGGGGGGTGTAAGGGAGGGATGGGGGGGGGGGAGCTAGGGGAGGGGATCGAACGGGAAAAGGGGTATGGGGAGGATGGAGAGGGGGTTGGAGGAGAGGAGATCGGATAGGGAGAGGATAGAGAGGGGGAGGGGAGGGGGAGCAGGGTTCTGAGCGTGATAAAAAACATCGCCCTAGAAAGTACTTATAATGTGCGACAAGCAAGAGCAGATAATGTAACATCCTCTTTTTTCTAAGTCGAACTCTTGGCACGGGCATTCTTTTTCATCCCTCGAGCTCCAACAGAGAAAAAAGCAGAAATTATGTGTATGTATATGTTCATATATTTATGAATTTATATATATACATATATAAATATGTAATATATATATATATACATATATACATATAATTATATATGTATGTCATACATATACAATATATGTACATATATGTATATATTATATATACATATATATATATACATCATATAATATATATAATATATGCATATATGATGTATATATATACATATTATATACATTTTAATAATATATATATTATATATATATATATATAATATATATATGTGTCATGTGTGTGTGTGTGCATAGAAATGCATGTATAATATATATAATATATATATATATATATATATATATATATAATATATATATCATAATATACTATATATATATATATAGATATATATACTCTATCTGAGAAGAGAGAAGTATCAGAAAAAAACAGAACAAAACATTAATGATAAGTGTTATTTATCTTTATCTATTGCGTTGAATAACCTCTATTACTGAATTATAGACACCAGAGGGCCTTAGATTAGCTGTGATATTAAACTAATCCAAAGGACTGCTAGTAACAACGTTTATCAGATATTTTGCCATTAACTTCACTGATAATGGAATGGATCTTTTCTCCAACAGCGGTGTTTGCGAAGGCAGAAGAGTTGAATGGCGTTCGCCTCCACCATGAAAGAGACTGACAATAAGATGCTTTTGCAGTTGCTTGCAGTTGCTCTGGTGTGCAACATGGTCGCGCGTGCTCTTCCTCTTCGTCGCTCTTCCTGGCCTATCACTCAGGACCTTCCTGCCGAACACAATGCACGGTTAGCACACGGACCTGTGGGCGTGTGAACCGAGTAGGGACACACACATAATCTTTAATGACATAATGCAATTCAATAACAAATATGTCTTTTCTTCTGAACAGTTCCCCAAACCAAGCGATGCCTGAGATCTGCCTTTCGTCACCTTGAACAGCTGATCACGGCCCTCTACCAGTTCTCCTGAATCTGAATAAATGCTTGTAGTTGCTACGGTAGTTTCGCTGACCATTTTGGCTTGTTATGAAGTTATAGCCGAAAAAACCACCAACGACAATGCATGTTGTTGTGATGATGATTATTATAGTGAGTGTTTACCGGCACAGTTAAGACACCGTTTTTGAATGAGAAGATTTTGCACTGATGGATGGCATGGAAAGACGTAATACCATGTACTATGTACTATACGAAGTACATACACATTAAATAAACACACAAAGGAATAATGCGAAAATGAATGCATAGGGCTATAACCTTCACGTTCACTATCATTGTTCATTTGTCACTTCACTAGCATTATCTTGACAATCAGCCCACAGTTCTTAAAGGACAAAAGAAACCAAATAAAACTTCTCATCATTTCTTACTTCAAGGTAGAAATCAATATAAATTATATATCACCTACTAATCAATACAGATTATATTCCACCAACCTATTTCACTTTTATCCAATGTTAAAAGAAGAAAGAACAGGTAAATCACCGAACGTGGTAATTGTTTCCTGACTAAATCCCTCGTGATTTGAAGAGAATGCAAAACTCCAGTTACATATCGAACCCTTTCCGTTGAAAAAAAAAAAAAAATAATAATAATAATAAAATTCACCTACGGCGCCTGTAAAAAAAAAGCATAGATCATATTATGCGGAATTAAAACTTTATTTGCGTGTATACAGTTATAGGAAAATATCTATGTATGCGTGGATTGGCTGTGGACTGAGGCATCCCTTGTATCTATTCCAAGGTAGTCATCACTGTTACACACACACACACACACAGACATATACACATACATAATACATACACATGTATATACAGAACATAATATAAGAAAACATATTTGAGAAAGAATATTGTTTATTTAGTTATTTTAGTGGTCCGTGGATACAGTGACGAAAGTACTCGCTGGTGACAGTTCCAGTAGTATCAATGGATAGTTTGAGAAGTAAGTTATTAGAGTGAAGAGTAAGAGAGGGAAATCGTAAAGTTTAAAAGAAGGGAAATGATATGCTTATATAAGTCCTAGGAAAAATCATGGAAAGCATAGTTAAGAAAAAATATATCACATAGGTTATACCATGCGGGTGTTTTATCAGTCAATCAGCCATCATTTTTTTTTTTTTATCGATCTGTTTGTGTATAACACTTTTCTCCTTAACATTAATGATCTCTATTAATTTCTTTATCGGCCAAGAAGTGTGGGAGATAAGCATCCAATCTCTCCCCTTTATTTTAATACTATCGTTCTAAACTGAGAACTTCGCTTTCACTTTCTCTTGTTAAGTGCATGTATAACCTGTATAGTTTGAGCAAATATATGTCGTAAAATGCAGGATTTATATAGTATGAAAAATATTCATGTGATACATACTCATATTCACACAAATATGTATGAATATATTCGTGTGTATCGTATGTGTGTGTGTATCCATCTATCTATAAGTGTGTGTATGTGTGTGTATAGATTAGATATGCATCTATATATACACACATACAAACATACACGCACACACACACGCATATATGTGTACATTTATATGTAGAAAAAAAATATTTTTCATATATTCCAATTTATCATATTTTATTCTAATCAATTTTTGTACCGCTGCCATTGTGTGTTTTTCATATGGCAATTTTATTTAAATGTAGGCCTATTCTTACTGTCTTTAGTGTACCTTTTAATCTTTTGGGTAGCGTAACCTAACGGTCTTTGAGGCTCATGAGTGTGAGAATGAATTAATTCATCTGTTGAGTGTACCTATTACTATAACCATTAATATTTTATTCAGTAAAACAATGAACAAATGACATATTCTTCTGTAAATCTTAGCAATACACATAATAATTGAAATAAGCAATATTCGCAAATAATTCAATTCATATCTCAGGTTATTTCTATATACCCTCCCTTTTCCTATTAATTAGAAATCAAATTATATTAATAAGTAAAATAAAAATATACGTGAAACGAAATCGAGACCCTCACGCCCAGTCTATCACTATGCTTTCCATGATTTTTCCTAGGACTTATATAAGCATATCATTTCCCTTCTTTTAAACTTTACGATTTCCCTCTCTTACTCTTCACTCTAATAACTTACTTCTCAAACTATCCATTGATACTACTGGAACTGTCACCAGCGAGTACTTTCGTCACTGTATCCACGGACCACTAAAATAACTAAATAAACAATAGATATTCTTTCTCAAATATGTTTTGTTATATTATGTTCTGTATATACATGTGTATGTATGTATGCATGTGTATATGTCTGTGTGTGTGTGTGTGTAACAGTGATGACTTTACCTTGGAATACATACAAGGGATGCCTCAATCGACAGCCAATCCACGCATACATAGATATTTTCCTGTAACTGTATACACGCAAATAAAGTTTTAATTCAGCATAAAATGACCTATGCCATTTTTTTTACAGGCGCCGTAGGTAAAGTTTTTTTTTTTTTTTTCAACGGAAAGGGTTTGATATGTAACTGGAGTTTTGCATTCT
Organism: Penaeus vannamei; assembly: GCF_003789085.1. Lineage (NCBI taxonomy): Eukaryota > Metazoa > Arthropoda > Malacostraca > Decapoda > Penaeidae > Penaeus > Penaeus vannamei. The sequence goes on along the minus strand of NW_020869628.1, from coordinate 86,688 downwards.
CTTCAAATCACGAGGGATTTAGTCAGGAAACAATTACCACGTTCGGTGATTTACCTGTTCTTTCTTCTTTTAACATTGGATAAAAGTGAAATAGGTTGGTGGAATATAATCTGTATTGATTAGTAGGTGATATATAATTTATATTGATTTCTACCTTGAAGTAAGAAATGATGAGAAGTTTTATTTGGTTTCTTTTGTCCTTTAAGAACTGTGGGCTGATTGTCAAGATAATGCTACCACATAGCACGATACGGATCAAGCATGAAGGAGAAGGAAGATGCTGATCAAGATTGTATATGTGCGGTTTCGAGTGAAATGAACGTTGAAAATATGGAACTTGGTGAACTGTGTAGTGAAGTGACAAATGAACGTGAAGGTTATAGCCCTATGCATTCATTTTCGCATTATTCCTTTGTGTGTTTATTTAATGTGTATGTACTTCGTATAGTACATAGTACATGGTATTACGTCTTTCCATGCCACACATCAGGTGCAAAATCCTCTCATTCAAAAACGGTGTCTTAACTGTGCCGGTAAACACTCACTATAATAATCATCATCACAACAACATGCATTGTCGTTGGTGGTTTATTCGGCTATAACTTCATAACAAGCCAAAATGGTCAGCGAAACTACCGTAGCAACTACAAGCATTTATTCAGATTCAGGAGAACTGGTAGAGGGCCGTGATCAGCTGTTCAAGGTGACGAAAGGCAGGTCTCAGGCATCGCTTGGTTTGGGGAACTGTTCAGAAGAAAAAAAAATGTTATTGAATTTTGTTCCTATCAATCGCTTATTAGCTTGTCTATTTGATATTTGATTGACTTTTACAGTGTCAAATTCTTCTCTCTCTCAATTTAGTATATCTGTGTGTGTATTGTAGTGTGCGTGTATGCATATATTTGAATGTGCTTATGCATGAATATACATACCTCATGGATATTCATAAATATTTATATGTATGCATTCAAAATCAAGTCACAGTGATTCACTTACTCCTAAAGATATTCGCCGAGACCTTCGAGTTCACCACCCCAGGGAGAGGGAGAGGGAGAGGATGAGCCTCAGGGAGAGGGAGAGGGAGGACCAGCCTCAGGGAGAGGAGAGGGAGAGGAAGAGGAAGGGCCTCCGATGAAACCATGTTGCACAACAGAGCAACTGCAAGCAACTGCAAAAGCATCTTAATGCCAGTCTGTTTCATGGTAGAGGGGAATGCTGTTCAACTCTTCTGCCTTCGCAAACACCACGAGTCAAGTGTGGCTGTTGGAGAAAGCTTCCGGCTTTTTATGTGTCGTCCTTTGCTTCCCTTCTCTGGCGATGAGTTGCCACTTTTCTTATTTCTTGCTTGTGTCTAGAACTGTCTTTCCAGCATCCTTATGCAGGATATCCTATGCAGGGAACAGTGTGAGACTGCTTTGTTATTTAGTCATTAAAGAATCAATGCAATGGGAATAGGCGAGAAAATATCAAATAAAAGGAGACAATTTCATCTTCGAGATCAATCATTTCATGTCGCTGATATAAGTAATCATCGTGTTTAGTATTCACAAACACAGATTAATTAGCATGATTTCCTAACAGGGACTCCAAACAATGGAAGACTGCTTTCCCAATATATATATATATATATATATATATATATATATATATATATATAAACTGATCAAAACCTGGCGTAAATTCCTTAGATAAAAAAAGGCATACACGCACACACTCATGTACATGTACCCACACACATACACAAGTGTTTTCACACATTTACAAACAAGCCCATACACACGCATATACAAACACATGTACATGTACTTATAAACCTATGTCTTGTTTACAGAAATATAGAATTAAGTATATCAATCCATTTCCTCTCTTAACTAAGTATTACAGAACCAATTTCAATCTCTCTTGCTCTCACTGTCTCTATCAACTTGTCTGTTTCTTTTTCTCTCTCCCTCGCTGGCTGCTTTTGTGTCTTTGTCTGTATTTCAGTTTCTTTTCACCTCCATCGCCACTGCTGATATCATTCTCTACTGTTTCAGATACGTGTACTGATCTACAAGTTTCCCTTATACGTACATTCCACTCTCAATGTCTAACACACATTTAATCGTAACCTGTATATCTTCCCACTTTCAAGTTTCGCAGGTCTAGCTTCTCATTTCTAATTTCCAACTTCACAGATATACTTTTTACACATACATATGTCCATACAAGATATGTTCCATTTATTATAACGACCATTTGGAGCTCACGCCAGTTATATGCCAAGGGTCAAACATCGCCCATCCTTACGCTAAATCTATAATTACCGCTTAACCATTATCTCACATGTTTTGCAGTATCCCTCGGGTGACCTCGGAAAAAATATCTCGCATAGGTTATACCATGCGGGTGTTTTATCAGTAAATCTACCATCAATTTTTGATCGATCTGTTTGTGTATAACACTTTTCTCCTTATCTTTAATGATCGCTATCAATTTCTTTATCGGCCAAGAAGTGTGGGAGATAAGCATCCAATCTCTCCCCTTTATTTTCTAATACTATCGTTCTAAACTGAGAACTTCGCTTTCACTTTCTCTCGTTAAGTGCATGTATAACCTGTATAGTTTGAGCAAATATATATGTCGTAAAATGCAGGATTTATATAGTATGAAAAATATTTATGTGATACTCATATACAGACCAATATGTAGGAATATATTCTTGTGTATGCCTATTACTATAACGGTCACAGAAACATTTTAACCATTAATATTTTATTCAATAAAACAATGAACAAATGGCATATCATTCTGTAAATCTTAGCAATACACATAATAATTGAAATAAGCAATATTCGCAAATAATTCAATTCATATCTCAGGTTATTTCTATATACCCTCCCTTTTCCTATTAATTAGAAATCAAATTATATTAATAAGTAAAATAAAAATATACGTGAAACGAAATCGAGACCCTCACGCCCAGTCTATCACTATGCTTTCCATGATTTTTCCTAGGACTTATATAAGCATATCATTTCCCTTCTTTTAAACTTTACGATTTCCCTCTCTTACTCTTCACTCTAATAACTTACTTCTCAAACTATCCATTGATACTACTGGAACTGTCACCAGCGAGTACTTTCGTCACTGTATCCACGGACCACTAAAATAACTAAATAAACAATAGATATTCTTTCTCAAATATGTTTTGTTATATTATGTTCTGTATATACATGTGTATGTATGTATGCATGTGTATATGTCTGTGTGTGTGTGTGTGTAACAGTGATGACTTTACCTTGGAATACATACAAGGGATGCCTCAATCGACAGCCAATCCACGCATACATAGATATTTTCCTGTAACTGTATACACGCAAATAAAGTTTTAATTCAGCATAAAATGACCTATGCCATTTTTTTTACAGGCGCCGTAGGTAAAGTTTTTTTTTTTTTTTCAACGGAAAGGGTTTGATATGTAACTGGAGTTTTGCATTCTCTTCAAATCACGAGGGATTTAGTCAGGAAACAATTACCACGTTCGGTGATTTACCTGTTCTTTCTTCTTTTAACATTGGATAAAAGTGAAATAGGTTGGTGGAATATAATCTGTATTGATTAGTAGGTGATATATAATTTATATTGATTTCTACCTTGAAGTAAGAAATGATGAGAAGTTTTATTTGGTTTCTTTTGTCCTTTAAGAACTGTGGGCTGATTGTCAAGATAATGCTACCCACATAGCACGATACGGATCAAGCATGAAGGAGAAGGAAGATGCTGATCAAGATTGTATATGTGCGGTTTCGAGTGAATGAACGTTGAAAATATGGAACTTGGTGAACTGTGTAGTGAAGTGACAAATGAACGTGAAGGTTATAGCCCTATGCATTCATTTTCGCATTATTCCTTTGTGTGTTTATTTAATGTGTATGTACTTCGTATAGTACATAGTACATGTATTACGTCTTTCCATGCCACACATCAGGTGCAAAATCCTCTCATTCAAAAACGGTGTCTTAACTGTGCCGGTAAACACTCACTATAATAATCATCATCACAACAACATGCATTGTCGTTGGTTTTATTCGGCTATAACTTCATAACAAGCCAAAATGGTCAGCGAAACTACCGTAGCAACTACAAGCATTTATTCAGATTCAGGAGAACTGGTAGAGGGCCGTGATCAGCTGTTCAAGGTGACGAAAGGCAGGTCTCAGGCATCGCTTGGTTTGGGGAACTGTTCAGAAGAAAAAAAAATGTTATTGAATTTTGTTCCTATCAATCGCTTATTAGCTTGTCTATTTGATATTTGATTGACTTTTACAGTGTCAAATTCTTCTCTCTCTCAATTTAGTATATCTGTGTGTGTATTGTAGTGTGCGTGTATGCATATATTTGAATGTGCTTATGCATGAATATACATACCTCATGGATATTCATAAATATTTATATGTATGCATTCAAAATCAAGTCACAGTGATTCACTTACTCCTAAAGATATTCGCCGAGACCTTCGAGTTCACCACCCCAGGGAGAGGGAGGGAGAGGATGAGCCTCAGGGAGAGGGAGAGGAGAGGACCAGCCTCAGGGAGAGGGAGAGGAGAGGAAGGGCCTCCGATGAAACCATGTTGCACAACAGAGCAACTGCAAGCAACTGCAAAAGCATCTTAATGCCAGTCTGTTTCATGGTAGAGGGGAATGCTGTTCAACTCTTCTGCCTTCGCAAACACCACGAGTCAAGTGTGGCTGTTGGAGAAAGCTTCGGCTTTTTATGTGTCGTCCTTTGCTTCCCTTCTCTGGCGATGAGTTGCCACTTTTCTTATTTCTTGCTTTGTGTCTAGAACTGTCTTTCCAGCATCCTTATGCAGGATATCCTATGCAGGGAACAGTGTGAGACTGCTTTGTTATTTAGTCATTAAAGAATCAATGCAATGGGAATAGGCGAGAAAATATCAAATAAAAGGAGACAATTTCATCTTCGAGATCAATCATTTCATGTCGCTGATATAAGTAATCATCGTGTTTAGTATTCACAAACACAGATTAATTAGCATGATTTCCTAACAGGGACCCAAACAATGGAAGACTGCTTTCCCAATATATATATATATATATATATATATATATATATATATATATAAACTGATCAAAACCTGGCGTAAATTCCTTAGATAAAAAAAGGCATACACGCACACACTCATGTACATGTACCCACACACATACACAAGTGTTTTCACACATTTACAAACAAGCCCATACACACGCATATACAAACACATGTACATGTACTTATAAACCTATGTCTTGTTTACAGAAATATAGAATTAAGTATATCAATCCATTTCCTCTCTTAACTAAGTATTACAGAACCAATTTCAATCTCTCTTGCTCTCACTGTCTCTATCAACTTGTCTGTTTCTTTTTCTCTCTCCCTCGCTGGCTGCTTTTGTGTCTTTGTCTGTATTTCAGTTTCTTTTCACCTCCATCGCCACTGCTGATATCATTCTCTACTGTTTCAGATACGTGTACTGATCTACAAGTTTCCCTTATACGTACATTCCACTCTCAATGTCTAACACACATTTAATCGTAACCTGTATATCTTCCCACTTTCAAGTTTCGCAGGTCTAGCTTCTCATTTCTAATTTCCAACTTCACAGATATACTTTTTACACATACATATGTCCATACAAGATATGTTCCATTTATTATAACGACCATTTGGAGCTCACGCCAGTTATATGCCAAGGGTCAAACATCGCCCCATCCTTACGCTAATCTATAATTACCGCTTAACCATTATCTCACATGTTTTGCAGTATCCCTCGGGTGACCTCGGAAAAAATATCTCGCATAGGTTATACCATGCGGGTGTTTTATCAGTAAATCTACCATCAATTTTTGATCGATCTGTTTGTGTATAACACTTTTCTCCTTATCTTTAATGATCGCTATCAATTTCTTTATCGGCCAAGAAGTGTGGGAGATAAGCATCCAATCTCTCCCCTTTATTTTCTAATACTATCGTTCTAAACTGAGAACTTCGCTTTCACTTTCTCTCGTTAAGTGCATGTATAACCTGTATAGTTTGAGCAAATATATGTCGTAAAATGCAGGATTTATATAGTATGAAAAATATTTATGTGATACTCATATACAGACCAATATGTAGGAATATATTCTTGTGTATGCCTATTACTATAACGGTCACAGAAACATTTTAACCATTAATATTTTATTCAATAAAACAATGAACAAATGGCATATCATTCTGTAAATCTTAGCAATACACATAATAATTGAAATAAGCAATATTCGCAAATAATTCAATTCATATCTCAGGTTATTTTCTATATACCCTCCCTTTTCCTATTAATTAGAAATCAAATTATATTAATAAGTAAAATAAAAATATACGTGAAACGAAATCGAGACCCTCACGCCCAGTCTATCACTATGCTTTCCATGATTTTTCCTAGGACTTATATAAGCATATCATTTCCCTTCTTTTAAACTTTACGATTTCCCTCTCTTACTCTTCACTCTAATAACTTACTTCTCAAACTATCCATTGATACTACTGGAACTGTCACCAGCGAGTACTTTCGTCACTGTATCCACGGACCACTAAAATAACTAAATAAACAATAGATATTCTTTCTCAAATATGTTTTGTTATATTATGTTCTGTATATACATGTGTATGTATGTATGCATGTGTATATGTCTGTGTGTGTGTGTGTGTAACAGTGATGACTTTACCTTGGAATACATACAAGGGATGCCTCAATCGACAGCCAATCCACGCATACATAGATATTTTTCTGTAACTGTATACACGCAAATAAAGTTTTAATTCAGCATAAAATGACCTATGCCATTTTTTTTTACAGGCGCCGTAGGTAAAGTTTTTTTTTTTTTTTTTTCAACGGAAAGGGTTTGATATGTAACTGGAGTTTTGCATTCTCTTCAAATCACGAGGGATTTAGTCAGGAAACAATTACCACGTTCGGTGATTTACCTGTTCTTTCTTCTTTTAACATTGGATAAAAGTGAAATAGGTTGGTGGAATATAATCTGTATTGATTAGTAGGTGATATATAATTTATATTGATTTCTACCTTGAAGTAAGAAATGATGAGAAGTTTTATTTGGTTTCTTTTGTCCTTTAAGAACTGTGGGCTGATTGTCAAGATGATGCTACCCACATAGCACGATACGGATCAAGATAATCTTAAGAACTNGGTGATATATAATTATATTGAATTTTCTACCTTGAAGTAAGAAATAATGAGAAGTTTTATTTGGTTTCTTTGTCTTTAAGAACTGTGGGCTGATTGTCCAAGATAATAATGCTACCACATAGCACGATACGGATCAAGCATGAAGAAGGAAGATGCTGAATCAAGATTGTATATTTTTCGTCGAAGTGAAATGAACGTTGAAATATATGGAACTGGTGAACTGTGTAGTGTAAGTGACAAATGAACGTGAAGGTTTATAGCCCTATGCTTCATCATTTTCGAATTATTCCCTTGTGTGTTTATTTAATGTGTATGTACTTCTCGTATAGTACATAGTACATGGTATTACGTCTTTCCATGCCACACATCAGGTGCAAAATCCTCTCATTCAAAAACGGTGTCTTAACTGTGCCGGTAAACACTCACTATAATAAATCATCATCACAACAATGCATTGTCGTTGGTGGTTTATTCGGCTATATACTTCATAACAAGCCAAAATGGTCAGCGAAACTACCGTAGCAACTACAAGCATTTTTTTCAGATTCAGGAGAACTGGTAGAGGGCCGTGATCAGGCTGTTCAAGGTGACGAAAGGCAGGTCTCAGGCATCGCTTGGTTTGGGGAACTGTTCAGAAGAAAAAAAAATGTTATTGAATTTTGTTCCTATCAATCGCTTATTAGCTTGTCTATTTGATATTTGATTGACTTTTACAGTGTCAAATTCTTCTCTCTCTCAATTTAGTATATCTGTGTGTGTATTGTAGTGTGCGTGTATGCATATATTTGAATGTGCTTATGCATGAATATACATACCTCATGGATATTCATAAATATTTATATGTATGCATTCAAAATCAAGTCACAGTGATTCACTTACTCCTAAAGATATTCGCCGAGACCTTCGAGTTCACCACCCCAGGGAGAGGGAGAGGGAGAGGATGAGCCTCAGGGAGAGGGAGAGGAGAGGACCAGCCTCAGGGAGAGGGAGAGGGAGAGGAAGAGGAAGGGCCTCCGATGAAACCATGTTGCACAACAGAGCAACTGCAAGCAACTGCAAAAGCATCTTAATGCCAGTCTGTTTCATGGTAGAGGGGAATGCTGTTCAACTCTTCTGCCTTCGCAAACACCACGAGTCAAGTGTGGCTGTTGGAGAAAGCTTCCGGCTTTTTATGTGTCGTCCTTTGCTTCCCTTCTCTGGCGATGAGTTGCCACTTTTCTTATTTCTTGCTTTGTGTCTAGAACTGTCTTTCCAGCATCCTTATGCAGGATATCCTATGCAGGGAACAGTGTGAGACTGCTTTGTTATTTAGTCATTAAAGAATCAATGCAATGGGAATAGGCGAGAAAATATCAAATAAAGGAGACAATTTCATCTTCGAGATCAATCATTTCATGTCGCTGATATAAGTAATCATCGTGTTTAGTATTCACAAACACAGATTAATTAGCATGATTTCCTAACAGGGACTCCAAACAATGGAAGACTGCTTTCCCAATATATATATATATATATATATATATATATATATATATATATATATAAACTGATCAAAACCTGGCGTAAATTCCTTAGATAAAAAAAGGCATACACGCACACACTCATGTACATGTACCCACACACATACACAAGTGTTTTCACACATTTACAAACAAGCCCATACACACGCATATACAAACACATGTACATGTACTTATAAACCTATGTCTTGTTTACAGAATATAGAATTAAGTATATCAATCCATTTCCTCTCTTAACTAAGTATTACAGAACCAATTTCAATCTCTCTTGCTCTCACTGTCTCTATCAACTTGTCTGTTTCTTTTTCTCTCTCCCTCGCTGGCTGCTTTTGTGTCTTTGTCTGTATTTCAGTTTCTTTTCACCTCCATCGCCACTGCTGATATCATTCTCTACTGTTTCAGATACGTGTACTGATCTACAAGTTTCCCTTATACGTACATTCCACTCTCAATGTCTAACACACATTTAATCGTAACCTGTATATCTTCCCACTTTCAAGTTTCGCAGGTCTAGCTTCTCATTTCTAATTTCCAACTTCACAGATATACTTTTTACACATACATATGTCCATACAAGATATGTTCCATTTATTATAACGACCATTTGGAGCTCACGCCAGTTATATGCCAAGGGTCAAACATCGCCCCATCCTTACGCTAAATCTATAATTACCGCTTAACCATTATCTCACATGTTTTGCAGTATCCCTCGGGTGACCTCGGAAAAAATATCTCGCATAGGTTATACCATGCGGGTGTTTTATCAGTAAATCTACCATCAATTTTTGATCGATCTGTTTGTGTATAACACTTTTCTCCTTATCTTTAATGATCGCTATCAATTTCTTTATCGGCCAAGAAGTGTGGGAGATAAGCATCCAATCTCTCCCTTTATTTTCTAATACTATCGTTCTAAACTGAGAACTTCGCTTTCACTTTCTCTCGTTAAGTGCATGTATAACCTGTATAGTTTGAGCAAATATATATGTCGTAAAATGCAGGATTTATATAGTATGAAAAATATTTATGTGATACTCATATACAGACCAATATGTAGGAATATATTCTTGTGTATGCCTATTACTATAACGGTCACAGAAACATTTTAACCATTAATATTTTATTCAATAAAACAATGAACAAATGGCATATCATTCTGTAAATCTTAGCAATACACATAATAATTGAAATAAGCAATATTCGCAAATAATTCAATTCATATCTCAGGTTATTTCTATATACCCTCCCTTTTCCTATTAATTAGAAATCAAATTATATTAATAAGTAAAATAAAAATATACGTGAAACGAAATCGAGACCCTCACGCCCAGTCTATCACTATGCTTTCCATGATTTTTCCTAGGACTTATATAAGCATATCATTTCCCTTCTTTTAAACTTTACGATTTCCCTCTCTTACTCTTCACTCTAATAACTTACTTCTCAAACTATCCATTGATACTACTGGAACTGTCACCAGCGAGTACTTTCGTCACTGTATCCACGGACCACTAAAATAACTAAATAAACAATAGATATTCTTTCTCAAATATGTTTTGTTATATTATGTTCTGTATATACATGTGTATGTATGTATGCATGTGTATATGTCTGTGTGTGTGTGTGTGTAACAGTGATGACTTTACCTTGGAATACATACAAGGGATGCCTCAATCGACAGCCAATCCACGCATACATAGATATTTTCCTGTAACTGTATACACGCAAATAAAGTTTTAATTCAGCATAAAATGACCTATGCCATTTTTTTTACAGGCGCCGTAGGTAAAGTTTTTTTTTTTTTTTTTTTTCAACGGAAAGGGTTTGATATGTAACTGGAGTTTTGCATTCTCTTCAAATCACGAGGGATTTAGTCAGGAAACAATTACCACGTTCGGTGATTTACCTGTTCTTTCTTCTTTTAACATTGGATAAAAGTGAAATAGGTTGGTGGAATATAATCTGTATTGATTAGTAGGTGATATATAATTTATATTGATTTCTACCTTGAAGTAAGAAATGATGAGAAGTTTTATTTGGTTTCTTTTGTCCTTTAAGAACTGTGGGCTGATTGTCAAGATAATGCTACCCACATAGCACGATACGGATCAAGCATGAAGGAGAAGGAAGATGCTGATCAAGATTGTATATGTGCGGTTTCGAGTGAAATGAACGTTGAAAATATGGAACTTGGTGAACTGTGTAGTGAAGTGACAAATGAACGTGAAGGTTATAGCCCTATGCATTCATTTTCGCATTATTCCTTTGTGTGTTTATTTAATGTGTATGTACTTCGTATAGTACATAGTACATGGTATTACGTCTTTCCATGCCACACATCAGGTGCAAAATCCTCTCATTCAAAAACGGTGTCTTAACTGTGCCGGTAAACACTCACTATAATAATCATCATCACAACAACATGCATTGTCGTTGGTGGTTTATTCGGCTATAACTTCATAACAAGCCAAAATGGTCAGCGAAACTACCGTAGCAACTACAAGCATTTATTCAGATTCAGGAGAACTGGTAGAGGGCCGTGATCAGCTGTTCAAGGTGACGAAAGGCAGGTCTCAGGCATCGCTTGGTTTGGGGAACTGTTCAGAAGAAAAAAAAATGTTATTGAATTTTGTTCCTATCAATCGCTTATTAGCTTGTCTATTTGATATTTGATTGACTTTTACAGTGTCAAATTCTTCTCTCTCTCAATTTAGTATATCTGTGTGTGTGTATTGTAGTGTGCGTGTATGCATATATTTGAATGTGCTTATGCATGAATATACATACCTCATGGATATTCATAAATATTTATATGTATGCATTCAAAATCAAGTCACAGTGATTCACTTACTCCTAAAGAATATTCGCCGAGACCTTCGAGTTCACCACCCCCAGGGAGAGGGAGAGGGAGAGGATGAGCCTCAGGGAGAGGGAGAGGGAGAGGACCAGCCTCAGGGAGAGGGAGAGGAAGAGGAAGGGCCTCCGATGAAACCATGTTGCACAACAGAGCAACTGCAAGCAACTGCAAAAGCATCTTAATGCCAGTCTGTTTCATGGTAGAGGGGAATGCTGTTCAACTCTTCTGCCTTCGCAAACACCACGAGTCAAGTGTGGCTGTTGGAGAAAGCTTCCGGCTTTTTATGTGTCGTCCTTTGCTTCCCTTCTCTGGCGATGAGTTGCCACTTTTCTTATTTCTTGCTTTGTGTCTAGAACTGTCTTTCCAGCATCCTTATGCAGGATATCCTATGCAGGGAACAGTGTGAGACTGCTTTGTTATTTAGTCATTAAAGAATCAATGCAATGGGAATAGGCGAGAAAATATCAAATAAAAGGAGACAATTTCATCTTCGAGATCAATCATTTCATGTCGCTGATATAAGTAATCATCGTGTTTAGTATTCACAAACACAGATTAATTAGCATGATTTCCTAACAGGGACTCCAAACAATGGAAGACTGCTTTCCCAATATATATATATATATATATATATATATATATATATATACTGATCAAAACCTGGCGTAAATTCCTTAGATAAAAAAAGGCATACACGCACACACTCATGTACATGTACCCACACACATACACAAGTGTTTTCACACATTTACAACAAGCCCATACACACGCATATACAAACACATGTACATGTACTTATAAACCTATGTCTTGTTTACAGAAATATAGAATTAAGTATATCAATCCATTTCCTCTCTTAACTAAGTATTACAGAACCAATTTCAATCTCTCTTGCTCTCACTGTCTCTATCAACTTGTCTGTTTCTTTTTCTCTCTCCCTCGCTGGCTGCTTTTGTGTCTTTGTCTGTATTTCAGTTTCTTTCACCTCCATCGCCACTGCTGATATCATTCTCTACTGTTTCAGATACGTGTACTGATCTACAAGTTTCCCTTATACGTACATTCCACTCTCAATGTCTAACACACATTTAATCGTAACCTGTATATCTTCCCACTTTCAAGTTTCGCAGGTCTAGCTTCTCATTTCTAATTCCAACTTCACAGATATACTTTTTACACATACATATGTCCATACAAGATATGTTCCATTTATTATAACGACCATTTGGAGCTCACGCCAGTTATATGCCAAGGGTCAAACATCGCCCCATCCTTACGCTAAATCTATAATTACCGCTTAACCATTATCTCACATGTTTTGCAGTATCCCTCGGGTGACCTCGGAAAAAATATCTCGCATAGGTTATACCATGCGGGTGTTTTATCAGTAAATCTACCATCAATTTTTGATCGATCTGTTTGTGTATAACACTTTTCTCCTTATCTTTAAATGATCGCTATCAATTTCTTTATCGGCCAAGAAGTGTGGGAGATAAGCATCCAATCTCTCCCCTTTATTTTCTAATACTATCGTTCTAAACTGAGAACTTCGCTTTCACTTTCTCTCGTTAAGTGCATGTATAACCTGTATAGTTTGAGCAAATATATGTCGTAAAATGCAGGATTTATATAGTATGAAAAATATTTATGTGATACTCATATACAGACCAATATGTAGGAATATATTCTGTGTATGCCTATTACTATAACGGTCACAGAAACATTTTAACCATTAATATTTTATTCAATAAAACAATGAACAAATGGCATATCATTCTGTAAATCTTAGCAACACATAATAATTGAAATAAGCAATATTCGCAAATAATTCAATTCATATCTCAGGTTATTTCTATATACCCTCCCTTTTCCTATTAATTAGAAATCAAATTATATTAAGTAAAATAAAAATATACGTGAAACGAAATCGAGACCCTCACGCCCAGTCTATCACTATGCTTTCCATGATTTTTCCTAGGACTTATATAAGCATATCATTTCCCTTCTTTTAAACTTTACGATTTCCCTCTCTTACTCTTCACTCTAATAACTTACTTCTCAAACTATCCATTGATACTACTGGAACTGTCACCAGCGAGTACTTTCGTCACTGTATCCACGGACCACTAAAATAACTAAATAAACAATAGATATTCTTTCTCAAATATGTTTTGTTATATTATGTTCTGTATATACATGTGTATGTATGTATGCATGTGTATATGTCTGTGTGTGTGTGTGTGTAACAGTGATGACTTTACCTTGGAATACATACAAGGGATGCCTCAATCGACAGCCAATCCACGCATACATAGATATTTTCCTGTAACTGTATACACGCAAATAAAGTTTTAATTCAGCATAAAATGACCTATGCCATTTTTTTTTACAGGCGCCGTAGGTAAAGTTTTTTTTTTTTTTTCAACGGAAAGGGTTTGATATGTAACTGGAGTTTTGCATTCTCTTCAAATCACGAGGGATTTAGTCAGGAAACAATTACCACGTTCGGTGATTTACCTGTTCTTTCTTCTTTTAACATTGGATAAAAGTGAAATAGGTTGGTGGAATATAATCTGTATTGATTAGTAGGTGATATATAATTTATATTGATTTCTACCTTGAAGTAAGAAATGATGAGAAGTTTTATTTGGTTTCTTTTGTCCTTTAAGAACTGTGGGCTGATTGTCAAGATAATGCTACCCACATAGCACGATACGGATCAAGCATGAAGGAGAAGGAAGATGCTGATCAAGATTGTATATGTGCGGTTTCGAGTGAAATGAACGTTGAAAATATGGAACTTGGTGAACTGTGTAGTGAAGTGACAAATGAACGTGAAGGTTATAGCCCTATGCATTCATTTTCGCATTATTCCTTTGTGTGTTTATTTAATGTGTATGTACTTCGTATAGTACATAGTACATGGTATTACGTCTTTCCATGCCACACATCAGGTGCAAAATCCTCTCATTCAAAAACGGTGTCTTAACTGTGCCGGTAAACACTCACTATAATAATCATCATCACAACAACATGCATTGTCGTTGGTGGTTTATTCGGCTATAACTTCATAACAAGCCAAAATGGTCAGCGAAACTACCGTAGCAACTACAAGCATTTATTCAGATTCAGGAGAACTGGTAGAGGGCCGTGATCAGCTGTTCAAGGTGACGAAAGGCAGGTCTCAGGCATCGCTTGGTTTGGGGAACTGTTCAGAAGAAAAAAAAATGTTATTGAATTTTGTTCCTATCAATCGCTTATTAGCTTGTCTATTTGATATTTGATTGACTTTTACAGTGTCAAATTCTTCTCTCTCTCAATTTAGTATATCTGTGTGTGTATTGTAGTGTGCGTGTATGCATATATTTGAATGTGCTTATGCATGAATATACATACCTCATGGATATTCATAAATATTTATATGTATGCATTCAAAATCAAGTCACAGTGATTCACTTACTCCTAAAGATATTCGCCGAGACCTTCGAGTTCACCACCCCCAGGGAGAGGGAGAGGAGAGGATGAGCCTCAGGGAGAGGGAGAGGGAGAGGACCAGCCTCAGGGAGAGGGAGAGGGAGAGGAAGAGGAAGGGCCTCCGATGAAACCATGTTGCACAACAGAGCAACTGCAAGCAACTGCAAAAGCATCTTAATGCCAGTCTGTTTCATGGTAGAGGGGAATGCTGTTCAACTCTTCTGCCTTCGCAAACACCACGAGTCAAGTGTGGCTGTTGGAGAAAGCTTCCGGCTTTTTATGTGTCGTCCTTTGCTTCCCTTCTCTGGCGATGAGTTGCCACTTTTCTTATTTCTTGCTTTGTGTCTAGAACTGTCTTTCCAGCATCCTTATGCAGGATATCCTATGCAGGGAACAGTGTGAGACTGCTTTGTTATTTAGTCATTAAAGAATCAATGCAATGGGAATAGGCGAGAAAATATCAAATAAAAGGAGACAATTTCATCTTCGAGATCAATCATTTCATGTCGCTGATATAAGTAATCATCGTGTTTAGTATTCACAAACACAGATTAATTAGCATGATTTCCTAACAGGGACTCCAAACAATGGAAGACTGCTTTCCCAATATATATATATATATATATATATATATATATATATATATATATATACTGATCAAAACCTGGCGTAAATTCCTTAGATAAAAAAAGGCATACACGCACACACTCATGTACATGTACCCACACACATACACAAGTGTTTTCACACATTTACAAACAAGCCCATACACACGCATATACAAACACATGTACATGTACTTATAAACCTATGTCTTGTTTACAGAAATATAGAATTAAGTATATCAATCCATTTCCTCTCTTAACTAAGTATTACAGAACCAATTTCAATCTCTCTTGCTCTCACTGTCTCTATCAACTTGTCTGTTTCTTTTTCTCTCTCTCCTCGCTGGCTGCTTTTGTGTCTTTGTCTGTATTTCAGTTTCTTTTCACCTCCATCGCCACTGCTGATATCATTCTCTACTGTTTCAGATACGTGTACTGATCTACAAGTTTCCCTTATACGTACATTCCACTCTCAATGTCTAACACACATTTAATCGTAACCTGTATATCTTCCCACTTTCAAGTTTCGCAGGTCTAGCTTCTCATTTCTAATTCCCAACTTCACAGATATACTTTTTACACATACATATGTCCATACAAGATATGTTCCATTTATTATAACGACCATTTGGAGCTCACGCCAGTTATATGCCAAGGGTCAAACATCGCCCCATCCTTACGCTAAATCTATAATTACCGCTTAACCATTATCTCACATGTTTTGCAGTATCCCTCGGGTGACCTCGGAAAAAATATCTCGCATAGGTTATACCATGCGGGTGTTTTATCAGTAAATCTACCATCAATTTTTGATCGATCTGTTTGTGTATAACACTTTTCTCCTTATCTTTAATGATCGCTATCAATTTCTTTATCGGCCAAGAAGTGTGGGAGATAAGCATCCAATCTCTCCCCTTTATTTTCTAATACTATCGTTCTAAACTGAGAACTTCGCTTTCACTTTCTCTCGTTAAGTGCATGTATAACCTGTATAGTTTGAGCAAAATATATGTCGTAAAATGCAGGATTTATATAGTATGAAAAATATTTATGTGATACTCATATACAGACCAATATGTAGGAATATATTCTTGTGTATGCCTATTACTATAACGGTCACAGAAACATTTTAACCATTAATATTTTATTCAATAAAACAATGAACAAATGGCATATCATTCTGTAAATCTTAGCAATACACATAATAATTGAAATAAGCAATATTCGCAAATAATTCAATTCATATCTCAGGTTATTTCTATATACCCTCCCTTTTCCTATTAATTAGAAATCAAATTATATTAATAAGTAAAATAAAAAATATACGTGAAACGAAATCGAGACCCTCACGCCCAGTCTATCACTATGCTTTCCATGATTTTTCCTAGGACTTATATAAGCATATCATTTCCCTTCTTTTAAACTTTACGATTTCCCTCTCTTACTCTTCACTCTAATAACTTACTTCTCAAACTATCCATTGATACTACTGGAACTGTCACCAGCGAGTACTTTCGTCACTGTATCCACGGACCACTAAAATAACTAAATAAACAATAGATATTCTTTCTCAAATATGTTTTGTTATATTATGTTCTGTATATACATGTGTATGTATGTATGCATGTGTATATGTCTGTGTGTGTGTGTGTGTAACAGTGATGACTTTACCTTGGAATACATACAAGTGAGTATATA
>NW_020869628.1:59856-68033 GCF_003789085.1 Penaeus vannamei | reverse complement strand
AAGATGCTGATCAAGATTGTATATGTGCGGTTTCGAGTGAAATGAACGTTGAAAATATGGAACTTGGTGAACTGTGTAGTGAAGTGACAAATGAACGTGAAGGTTATAGCCCTATGCATTCATTTTCGCATTATTCCTTTGTGTGTTATTTAATGTGTATGTACTTCGTATAGTACATAGTACATGGTATTACGTCTTTCCATGCCACACATCAGGTGCAAATCCTCTCATTCAAAAACGGTGTCTTAACTGTGCCGGTAAACACTCACTATAATAATCATCATCACAACAACATGCATTGTCGTTGGTGGTTTATTCGGCTATAACTTCATAACAAGCCAAAATGGTCAGCGAAACTACCGTAGCAACTACAAGCATTTATTCAGATTCAGGAGAACTGGTAGAGGGCCGTGATCAGCTGTTCAAGGTGACGAAAGGCAGGTCTCAGGCATCGCTTGGTTTGGGGAACTGTTCAGAAGAAAAAAAAATGTTATTGAATTTTGTTCCTATCAATCGCTTATTAGCTTGTCTATTTGATATTTGATTGACTTTTACAGTGTCAAATTCTTCTCTCTCTCAATTTAGTATATCTGTGTGTGTATTTGTAGTGTGCGTGTATGCATATATTTGAATGTGCTTATGCATGAATATACATACCTCATGGATATTCATAAATATTTATATGTATGCATTCAAAATCAAGTCACAGTGATTCACTTACTCCTAAAGATATTCGCCGAGACCTTCGAGTTCACCACCCCCAGGGAGAGGGAGAGGGAGAGGATGAGCCTCAGGGAGAGGGAGAGGGAGAGGACCAGCCTCAGGGAGAGGGAGAGGAGAGGAAGAGGAAGGGCCTCCGATGAAACCATGTTGCACAACAGAGCAACTGCAAGCAACTGCAAAAGCATCTTAATGCCAGTCTGTTTCATGGTAGAGGGGAATGCTGTTCAACTCTTCTGCCTTCGCAAACACCACGAGTCAAGTGTGGCTGTTGGAGAAAGCTTCCGGCTTTTTATGTGTCGTCCTTTGCTTCCCTTCTCTGGCGATGAGTTGCCACTTTTCTTATTTCTTGCTTTGTGTCTAGAACTGTCTTTCCAGCATCCTTATGCAGGATATCCTATGCAGGGAACAGTGTGAGACTGCTTTGTTATTTAGTCATTAAAGAATCAATGCAATGGGAATAGGCGAGAAAATATCAAATAAAAGGAGACAATTTCATCTTCGAGATCAATCATTTCATGTCGCTGATATAAGTAATCATCGTGTTTAGTATTCACAAACACAGATTAATTAGCATGATTTCCTAACAGGGACTCCAAACAATGGAAGACTGCTTTCCATATATATATATATATATATATATATATATATATATATATATATAAACTGATCAAAACCTGGCGTAAATTCCTTAGATAAAAAAAGGCATACACGCACACACTCATGTACATGTACCCACACACATACACAAGTGTTTTCACACATTTACAAACAAGCCCATACACACGCATATACAAACACATGTACATGTACTTATAAACCTATGTCTTGTTTACAGAAATATAGAATTAAGTATATCAATCCATTTCCTCTCTTAACTAAGTATTACAGAACCAATTTCAATCTCTCTTGCTCTCACTGTCTCTATCAACTTGTCTGTTTCTTTTTCTCTCTCCCTCGCTGGCTGCTTTTGTGTCTTTGTCTGTATTTCAGTTTCTTTTCACCTCCATCGCCACTGCTGATATCATTCTCTACTGTTTCAGATACGTGTACTGATCTACAAGTTTCCCTTATACGTACATTCCACTCTCAATGTCTAACACACATTTAATCGTAACCTGTATATCTTCCCACTTTCAAGTTTCGCAGGTCTAGCTTCTCATTTCTAATTTCCAACTTCACAGATATACTTTTTACACATACATATGTCCATACAAGATATGTTCCATTTATTATAACGACCATTTGGAGCTCACGCCAGTTATATGCCAAGGGTCAAACATCGCCCCATCCTTACGCTAAATCTATAATTACCGCTTAACCATTATCTCACATGTTTTGCAGTATCCCTCGGGTGACCTCGGAAAAAATATCTCGCATAGGTTATACCATGCGGGTGTTTTATCAGTAAATCTACCATCAATTTTTGATCGATCTGTTTGTGTATAACACTTTTCTCCTTATCTTTAATGATCGCTATCAATTTCTTTATCGGCCAAGAAGTGTGGGAGATAAGCATCCAATCTCTCCCCTTTATTTTCTAATACTATCGTTCTAAACTGAGAACTTCGCTTTCACTTTCTCTCGTTAAGTGCATGTATAACCTGTATAGTTTGAGCAAATATATATGTCGTAAAATGCAGGATTTATATAGTATGAAAAATATTTATGTGATACTCATATACAGACCAATATGTAGGAATATATTCTTGTGTATGCCTATTACTATAACGGTCACAGAAACATTTTAACCATTAATATTTTATTCAATAAAACAATGAACAAATGGCATATCATTCTGTAAATCTTAGCAATACACATAATAATTGAAATAAGCAATATTCGCAAATAATTCAATTCATATCTCAGGTTATTTCTATATACCCTCCCTTTTCCTATTAATTAGAAATCAAATTATATTAATAAGTAAAATAAAAATATACGTGAAACGAAATCGAGACCCTCACGCCCAGTCTATCACTATGCTTTCCATGATTTTTCCTAGGACTTATATAAGCATATCATTTCCCTTCTTTTAAACTTTACGATTTCCCTCTCTTACTCTTCACTCTAATAACTTACTTCTCAAACTATCCATTGATACTACTGGAACTGTCACCAGCGAGAGTACTTTCGTCACTGTATCCACGGACCACTAAAATAACTAAATAAACAATAGATATTCTTTCTCAAATATGTTTTGTTATATTATGTTCTGTATATACATGTATGTATGTATGCATGTGTATATGTCTGTGTGTGTGTGTGTGTAACAGTGATGACTTTACCTTGGAATACATACAAGGGATGCCTCAATCGACAGCCAATCCACGCATACATAGATATTTTCCTGTAACTGTATACACGCAAATAAAGTTTTAATTCAGCATAAAATGACCTATGCCATTTTTTTTACAGGCGCCGTAGGTAAAGTTTTTTTTTTTTTTTCAACGGAAAGGGTTTGATATGTAACTGGAGTTTTGCATTCTCTTCAAATCACGAGGGATTTAGTCAGGAAACAATTACCACGTTCGTGTTTACCTGTTCTTTCTTCTTTTAACATTGGATAAAAGTGAAATAGGTTGGTGGAATATAATCTGTATTGATTAGTAGGTGATATATAATTTATATTGATTTCTACCTTGAAGTAAGAAATGATGAGAAGTTTTATTTGGTTTCTTTTGTCCTTTAAGAACTGTGGGCTGATTGTCAAGATAATGCTACCCACATAGCACGATACGGATCAAGCATGAAGGAGAAGGAAGATGCTGATCAAGATTGTATATGTGCGGTTTCGAGTGAAATGAACGTTGAAAATATGGAACTTGGTGAACTGTGTAGTGAAGTGACAAATGAACGTGAAGGTTATAGCCCTATGCATTCATTTTCGCATTATTCCTTTGTGTGTTTATTTAATGTGTATGTACTTCGTATAGTACATAGTACATGGTATTACGTCTTTCCATGCCACACATCAGGTGCAAAATCCTCTCATTCAAAAACGGTGTCTTAACTGTGCCGGTAAACACTCACTATAATAATCATCATCACAACAACATGCATTGTCGTTGGTGGTTTATTCGGCTATAACTTCATAACAAGCCAAAATGGTCAGCGAAACTACCGTAGCAACTACAAGCATTTATTCAGATTCAGGAGAACTGGTAGAGGGCCGTGATCAGCTGTTCAAGGTGACGAAAGGCAGGTCTCAGGCATCGCTTGGTTTGGGGAACTGTTCAGAAAAAAAAAATGTTATTGAATTTTGTTCCTATCAATCGCTTATTAGCTTGTCTATTTGATATTTGATTGACTTTTACAGTGTCAAATTCTTCTCTCTCTCAATTTAGTATATCTGTGTGTGTATTGTAGTGTGCGTGTATGCATATATTTGAATGTGCTTATGCATGAATATACATACCTCATGGATATTCATAAATATTTATATGTATGCATTCAAAATCAAGTCACAGTGATTCACTTACTCCTAAAGATATTCGCCGAGACCTTCGAGTTCACCACCCCCAGGATGAGAGGGAGAGGGAGAGGATGAGCGGAGAGGACCAGCCTCAGGGAGAGGGAGAGGGAGAGGAAGAGGAAGGGCCTCCGATGAAACCATGTTGCACAACAGAGCAACTGCAAGCAACTGCAAAAGCATCTTAATGCCAGTCTGTTTCATGGTAGAGGGGAATGCTGTTCAACTCTTCTGCCTTCGCAAACACCACGAGTCAAGTGTGGCTGTTGGAGAAAGCTTCCGGCTTTTTATGTGTCGTCCTTTGCTTCCCTTCTCTGGCGATGAGTTGCCACTTTTCTTATTCTTGCTTTGTGTCTAGAACTGTCTTTCCAGCATCCTTATGCAGGATATCCTATGCAGGGAACAGTGTGAGACTGCTTTGTTATTTAGTCATTAAAGAATCAATGCAATGGGAATAGGCGAGAAAATATCAAATAAAAGGAGACAATTTCATCTTCGAGATCAATCATTTCATGTCGCTGATATAAGTAATCATCGTGTTTAGTATTCACAAACACAGATTAATTAGCATGATTTCCTAACAGGGACTCCAAACAATGGAAGACTGCTTTCCCAATATATATATATATATATATATATATATATATATATATATATATAAACTGATCAAAACCTGGCGTAAATTCCTTAGATAAAAAAAGGCATACACGCACACACTCATGTACATGTACCCACACACATACACAAGTGTTTTCACACATTTACAAACAAGCCCATACACACGCATATACAAACACATGTACATGTACTTATAAACCTATGTCTTGTTTACAGAAATATAGAATTAAGTATATCAATCCATTTCCTCTCTTAACTAAGTATTACAGAACCAATTTCAATCTCTCTTGCTCTCACTGTCTCTATCAACTTGTCTGTTTCTTTTTCTCTCTCCCTCGCTGGCTGCTTTTGTGTCTTTGTCTGTATTTCAGTTTCTTTTCACCTCCATCGCCACTGCTGATATCATTCTCTACTGTTTCAGATACGTGTACTGATCTACAAGTTTCCCTTATACGTACATTCCACTCTCAATGTCTAACACACATTTAATCGTAACCTGTATATCTTCCCACTTTCAAGTTTCGCAGGTCTAGCTTCTCATTTCTAATTCCCAACTTCACAGATATACTTTTTACACATACATATGTCCATACAAGATATGTTCCATTTATTATAACGACCATTTGGAGCTCACGCCAGTTATATGCCAAGGGTCAAACATCGCCCCATCCTTACGCTAAATCTATAATTACCGCTTAACCATTATCTCACATGTTTTGCAGTATCCCTCGGGTGACCTCGGAAAAAATATCTCGCATAGGTTATACCATGCGGGTGTTTTATCAGTAAATCTACCATCAATTTTTGATCGATCTGTTTGTGTATAACACTTTTCTCCTTATCTTTAATGATCGCTATCAATTTCTTTATCGGCAAGAAGTGTGGGAGATAAGCATCCAATCTCTCCCCTTTATTTTCTAATACTATCGTTCTAAACTGAGAACTTCGCTTTCACTTTCTCTCGTTAAGTGCATGTATAACCTGTATAGTTTGAGCAAATATATGTCGTAAAATGCAGGATTTATATAGTATGAAAAATATTTATGTGATACTCATATACAGACCAATATGTAGGAATATATTCTTGTGTATGCCTATTACTATAACGGTCACAGAAACATTTTAACCATTAATATTTTATTCAATAAAACAATGAACAAATGGCATATCATTCTGTAAATCTTAGCAATACACATAATAATTGAAATAAGCAATATTCGCAAATAATTCAATTCATATCTCAGGTTATTTCTATATACCCTCCCTTTTCCTATTAATTAGAAATCAAATTATATTAATAAGTAAAATAAAAATATACGTGAACGAAATCGAGACCCTCACGCCCAGTCTATCACTATGCTTTCCATGATTTTTCCTAGGACTTATATAAGCATATCATTTCCCTTCTTTTAAACTTTACGATTTCCCTCTCTTACTCTTCACTCTAATAACTTACTTCTCAAACTATCCATTGATACTACTGGAACTGTCACCAGCGAGTACTTTCGTCACTGTATCCACGGACCACTAAAATAACTAAATAAACAATAGATATTCTTTCTCAAATATGTTTTGTTATATTATGTTCTGTATATACATGTGTATGTATGTATGCATGTGTATATGTCTGTGTGTGTGTGTGTGTAACAGTGATGACTTTACCTTGGAATACATACAAGGGATGCCTCAATCGACAGCCAATCCACGCATACATAGATATTTTCCTGTAACTGTATACACGCAAATAAAGTTTTAATTCAGCATAAAATGACCTATGCCATTTTTTTTACAGGCGCCGTAGGTAAAGTTTTTTTTTTTTTTTTTTTTCAACGGAAAGGGTTTGATATGTAACTGGAGTTTTGCATTCTCTTCAAATCACGAGGGATTTAGTCAGGAAACAATTACCACGTTCGGTGATTTACCTGTTCTTTCTTCTTTTTTTAACATTGGATAAAAGTGAAATAGGTTGGTGGAATATAATCTGTATTGATTAGTAGTGTGATATATAATTTATATTGATTTCTACCTTGAAGTAAGAAATGATGAGAAGTTTTATTTGGTTTCTTTTGTCCTTTAAGAACTGTGGGCTGATTGTCAAGATAATGCTACCCACATAGCACGATACGGATCAAGCATGAAGGAGAAGGAAGATGCTGATCAAGATTGTATATGTGCGGTTTCGAGTGAAATGAACGTTGAAAATATGGAACTTGGTGAACTGTGTAGTGAAGTGACAAATGAACGTGAAGGTTATAGCCCTATGCATTCATTTTCGCATTATTCCTTTGTGTGTTTATTTAATGTGTATGTACTTCGTATAGTACATAGTACATGGTATTACGTCTTTCCATGCCACACATCAGGTGCAAAATCCTCTCATTCAAAAACGGTGTCTTAACTGTGCGGTAAACACTCACTATAATAATCATCATCACAACAACATGCATTGTCGTTGGTGGTTTATTCGGCTATAACTTCATAACAAGCCAAAATGGTCAGCGAAACTACCGTAGCAACTACAAGCATTTATTCAGATTCAGGAGAACTGGTAGAGGGCCGTGATCAGCTGTTCAAGGTGACGAAAGGCAGATCTCAGGCATCGCTTGGTTTGGGGAACTGTTCAGAAGAAAAGACATATTTGTTATTGAATTGCATTATGTCGTTAAAGATTATGTGTGTGTGCTCCCTACTCGGTTCACACGCCCACAGGTCCGTGTGCATAACCGCGCATTGTGTTCGGCAGGAAGGTCCTGAGTGATAGGCCCAGGAAGAGCGACGGGAAGAGGAAGAGCAACCCACGCGACCATGTTGCACACCAGAGCAACTGCAAGCAACTGCAAAAGCATCTTATTGTCAGTCTCTTTCATGGTGGAGGCGAACGCCATTCAACTCTTCTGCCTTCGCAAACACCGCTGTTGGAGAAAAGATCCATTCCATTATCAGTGAAGTTAATGGCAAAATATCTGATAAACGTTGTTACTAGCATTTACATAATATATGTATGTATGTATTTATTGTATATATAAGTATACATATGTTATATATGTATATGTATGAATACATATATATGTATGTATGTATATATATATATATATATATATATATATATATATATATATTATATATATATATGTATATATACATATATATATGTATATATTATGTATATGTATGAATAATATATATATATATATATATATGATATATATATATATATATATATTATATACATATATATATATAAATTCATATATATATTAACATATACATACACATAATTTCTGCTTTTTCTCTGTTGGAGCTCGAGGGATGAAAAAGAATGCACGTGCCAAGAGTTCGACTTAGAAAAAAGAGGATGTTACATTAT
>NW_020869628.1:42356-54856 GCF_003789085.1 Penaeus vannamei | reverse complement strand
CGAATTGTTTGTTTATCGAAATGGCAACACCTATGGCGTGGAGGCGGGAATTCCCCGTTCTTCCAACACAAGAAGTATCAATGATTTTAGCTTCATGCTTTAAATATCTTTGCATAGCAGCAAAATCAAACAAAATTGTGCAAAATATCTTTGTAAATACTTCTCGTAGCTGCACCATAATCGATCTAGTAAAATAATATACGTTTTTTCTTTGGCAGAACCAAACACTTAATTTGAATAAACAGAAATCATGCTACATGAGATTCTTCTTTACAGAATGCATAGATGCTTCATCACTGTGTGTGTGTGTGTGTGTGTGTGTGTGTGTGTGTGTGTGTGTGTGTGTGTGTGTGTGTGTGTGTGTGTGTGTGTGTGTGTGTGTGTGTGTGTGTGTGTGTGTGTGTGTGTGTGTGGTGTCCATGGAAATACGAAGTCACTGCTTAGTGACGAGTTATGAAACACTATGTTTAATTCGTCTCGGTTATTCAGAACGTCCTTTATCTTGTGCTAAAATCTGATCATAGTTTTTTTCTATTATTATTCCGGAAATCTTACCGTTTTTAGGAGGCGCATCCACATTCGATCTGTTGAGCGAGAAAATACAAGTTCGCTTATTTGAACTCCAGCAACTACAAGCTAGGTGGTTCCAAAGAGGGTGAATAGCAAAAGCCAAAGAACCGACTCTCATTACAGGAGCTATATATCTGATATTTTGAAGAAAAAATTCGTTTGGATTAATGTCAGTTAATCTTGCTCTTTACTTTTATTTGTGTTTATGCAGTATTTTTTTTTCCTTCTTTTTATCAATACATGTTTGTTTACAGTGTATATGTATGTGTAGAAAAAATGACATTCTTGTCTTTCATCACAAAATAAAATAAAGTTTTTATTGTAATCTTTATTGTGAACGAATAGATCAGAACTAGGCACGGATTCAATAAACAGACAATTATAATTATTTTAGAATATTAACTGAACGCAAACCCGTGGTCGGGTTAACCAGGCCTCAACAATGTGTGTATGTATTGTGTGTGGAAGAACTGCAATTATACAGTTTTTAACGCTTTAGTTAGAATCTTTTGTTTTATATTTCATATACATTTTGAACCCCTTCTCACACAAAACACCATGCAATGTAGTTGATAACTAATACACACACACACACACACACATATATATATATATATACGTATATATATATATATATATATATATATATATATATATATATATATGATTATTTATTTTCATTTTTTCATAGATGATTGGGGGCTTCAGTGAATCGATTAATTGGGGATGTTATTAATCTTAGAGATACTTTTACTAAAAATGGTAAAAACTGTAGAAAAGAAGACAAATAATAATGCTTATAATAGGAAATATGTATTTGTTATTCAAACGGTGTCTAATCCCTGAGACAGAGGTCACGTGTTCACATGTAACGTCTCGATTCTATCAGCTGGTTCGAGGTTGCTTCATTAGCCGTTTCTCAAACATTGACAATATTCGGCCAAACATTTTTCGTCGGGTTTGAGCGACATCCCTCGCTTGGCCATCGAAGCACTTCCACGGGGTCTTAGGCAGGGAACTACTTCGTAACTGCCCTGGGCGTGTATAGGGCAGTTAGGGCGGTTATCCTCATTGTTTCCGGGAAGGGCCAGGTATAACCGTGTATGAGGAGGATTTTTTTTTCTAACAATTCGATATATTTGTCGAAAAGGCATTTTCCCCGTTTCGTTAACATCATGTAGGGAGATCACCCCCCACATATCGCAGGGCACGCGGCCGCGCCTGGCCGTTTTATAGATAATTTGTCTGTCATATGTGAAATGTAAAAAAATGATATAGAATCTGAATATGAAATTTGACGTGTAGGGCACTGTTCTGTATAAACAAATATCTATTTAGTAAATTGAAATGAATTGATTTCTGAAATACTGAAAAGGGCTAACATTTACACCTTTAATTCCCTTCTGCAATGGAGCTTTCCGTGTATTCCCGGTGTATTTTCCTCGTTTTGGGCGCCCTCTCTTCCCACCCTTTCTGCCTGTACACCATCGCCCGGGAGATGCCCAGCTCTCCGAATATATCACCGTTGGAGAAGTTACTTTCCCTCGCCCCATTGTCAAAAGTCAAAGTTGGTCCCATATCCATCTGGACGTAAGGGACATGTTTTGTAGAGAAACATGCTTACTAAGCCGCGGGATGATGCGGTAGGGTGACCTGTTCCTTTCTGCCCGACTTTGACCCTAGCATGCTGACGTCAGCATACCAATGCTCATTCACAGCTGAGTCGACTGAGAGGGTCAGCGGGGCGCGAACCCAGGANTATATATATATATATATGTATGTATGTATATATATATATGTATTATATATATATATATACATATATTGCATATATGTATATGCATATATATGTATACACACACACACACACACACACACACACACACACACACACACCACACACACACACACACACACACACACACACACCACACACACACACACACACACACACGCACACACACACATACACACTCACATACACACACACACACATATATAGATAGATAGAAAGATAGAGATATAGTTATAGATATAGATATAGATAAAGATATATAAACATGTTTAGATATGCATGTCTACATATATATATATATGCATACATACATACATACATACACATATATATACATATATATGTATATATATATGTATGTATGTATATTATATTATATATATATATATGTATGTATGTATGTATATATATATATATATATATATATATATATATATACATACACACACACACACACACACACACACACACACACACACACACACACACACATATATATATATATATATGTATATATATGTATATGTATTCATACATATATATATATATATATGTATATATACATATATATGTATATATATACATATCTATCTATCCATCCATTTATCTATCTACCTATCTATTTATCTATCTACCTATCTATCCATTTATCTATCTGTCTACCTATCAATCTATATATATGTATGTATATATACATACATATATACATGTACATATATATATATATATATATATATATATATATATATATATATATATATATATATATACATATATGTGTGTGTGTGTGTGTGTGTGTGTGTGTGAGAGAGAGAGAGAGAGAGAGAGAGAGAGAGAGAGAGAGAGAAAGAGGAAGAGAGGGAAAGAGAGAGAAAGATTTAAAGATTTAAAGATTTAGTTTTAATTCCATTTGTTACAATGGGATATTCTTTGATGTAAGGAATGGCTGGGGATACCACTCACTGGCCGGGCGTGGGATTGAACACAGGTCCGCAAGATTACACAGCACACGAAGAGAGGGAGAGAAAGAGGAAGAGAGGGAAAGAGAGAGAATGATTTAAAGATTTAAAGATTTAGTTTTAATTCCATTTGTTAC
Organism: Penaeus vannamei; assembly: GCF_003789085.1. Taxonomy (NCBI): domain Eukaryota; kingdom Metazoa; phylum Arthropoda; class Malacostraca; order Decapoda; family Penaeidae; genus Penaeus; species Penaeus vannamei. Next base: position 51,395 of record NW_020869628.1, on the reverse strand, counting down.
AATGGGATATTCTTTGATGTAAGGAATGGCTGGGGATACCACTCACTGGCCGGGCGTGGGATTGAACGCAGGTCCGCAAGTTTACACAGCACACGAAGAGAGAGAGAGAGATCTTTTATATTTATTAGTTCCAAATCAGTGAATAAAAACGTAAATATTTTATAGTAATCACTTTATTTGCTTACTGATATATCTATTGATTCATGTTTTTGCTTATTTATTTGTGTATTTATATATTCATCTACCTCTCTCTGGAGGCAGAGAGAGCAGACAAAAAAAAATGAAGAAAAACGTGGAGTTCGAGAAACAGCAGTGCATAAGCAAGGTGGGTTTTCACGGGTAATAAAATTCTTTGTATTTTTTTTGCGAGTGTGACTACCCAATGACCGCGGTGTCAAGAACAGGCAATCGGGCAGTTAGCGCGCACCGGCAGTTTCCCCATTCGCCCGTTTTTCTGCTCGTTCGGAATTTCGAGCATAACTTATGGCATATCGAGTTTGTGGTTGGAGTTTATAACTAAAATGTATAAAAAAAAAAAAAAAAAAAAAAAAAACGTTTTCCTTCACTTTGTGTCTCCAATCAGGAAGAGAAAACGGGAAAGCCACAAACAAAATCCGGGGAAGGATGGAAAATACAACGGGGTTGTGAGTTGTCGGTGGGATGGGAGGAGAAGGAGAGGGGGGATGGAGGACGCTTCGCAGAGTGCCAGGCAAAGGTGCCACGGCGGGTCGGCCGCTCGGTCAGTCCATCACGTGACGAAGATCAGAGGAAGACGAGTCCGTCCGATGAGGCGACGGCCGGGGAGTGCCACGAGTGCCACTCGGACTCGGCCGACGCAGGCGCGGGGCGGACACAAGGCACAAAGGAGTCAGACACAGAGCTACTGACACACTTCCAGGCATCACGGTTATTTCACATCCCCTTCGTTTCACAAGCACTTTGCGCATCCACACATCTACTCCCTAATACTCGCGCAAGGGAACCACGCAAGTATAGACATTTACTAGCACAAACACATTGCACGAAGATAGCAAGGGCTCACACCCATTCAGATAAGTCCTTATTAACACAAGCAAATTCACACTGACACAAATGCACCTGAACACTAGATGGCAACCGCACACTCGCAGCAAAGTCGAAATAAGACTTCATTTAGACTTTGCTCGAAACGGCGTACATTTGCTCGCGAAGACACGAATCACAAAGGAAGCAGGAAATGCTGCATAACTTATGAAGCACGGAAGGCTGCGCAGAATTCGCAATCGCGGACCGAAATTGCGAGGGAAGGAAAGGAATCTTATTCGCTTAGAAACAAAGTAACGCAAAAAGGGCCATAAACTCACAAGCGCATGCGTATGCGTACTGTAGCATCTAGCTTAAATTATTGGCACGTTTGTTTGTGTGTGAGTTTGTGTGTGTGTGTATGTGTTTGTTTGAATGCGTGTTTTTTCTCTCTGTTTCCTCCCTCTCTCATTTATCTCTTTCATTCTCTCTGTCTCCGTAATCTTTCTCCGCTTGTCACTGTCCCTCCTTTACCACCTCTCTCTCTTTTCCTTTCTCCAATCCTCCTCATTTTTCCTCTCCCTCTCTCCCAAATGATATGCCCCCTCTAAATTTTCTCCCTTTTCCCAACCTTACACACACACATATACGCACACACACACACACACACACACACACACACACACACACACACACACACACACACAAACACACACACACACATACACGCACACACACACACGCACACATATCTTTCAACTTTCCATACATCCATCAGTCCATACATACATGAATATGTACTCGTATTGGCTGTTAATTTACATATCTCTTTATGATTACATATATCTATCTGTCTGTCTGTCTTTCTGCCTTCCAATCTATCTATCTATCAATTATCCAAATTAATCAATCTTTCTATCTAACTGGCCATCTGTCTATCTACTTGTCTATCTACCTATCTCCCTATCTATCTATCTGTCTGGCTATCTATAGCGTTCGATCTGTAAATGGATATGCTAAATGGCAACGATGAAGATGACAATGATGATGATATGATGATGTGATGAAAATAATGATGATGGTGATAATGATGATGATGATGATGATGATGATTATAAAATATGATGATGATAATGATAATGATGATTATAAAAAATATGATGATGATTATAAAAAAATATGATGATGATAATGGTGATGATGATAATGGTTACAATATGATGATATGGTGATAATGATATGATGATGATGATACGACGATGAGGATATGATGAGGATATGGTGATGATATGATGATGAAATGATAATGCAGACAGTTACAACAGTAAACACAACAGTCACATCATTATGATAAAACAAGATAATTAAGATCCTGCGTCATATCGATCCCAAATTTCGACGTGGCAAAGATATGCCGGGCAGGCAGTTCAAAAGTACAAGTCAAGCTTGCAACATATCCTTTCATAGCTAATATGATTTCTATGGGAATTAGTTGTGGTCTCAATCATGCCATTTTCATCTTTCCCTTTTCGAAAAGAAAGAATTGCTTGTTTATTGATACTGGGACAAATTTCGACGGTTTTAATATCAGAAGCACGAAGTCGACGGTCTGTGTAGATTAAGTCGACGAATTGCCGAAAGCAGAGGCGCCATTTTGTTTTCTAGGAATAAGTTTTATTAATTACTACATTTCCGAAGTTATCACCACCATTGTCATTTTCATCATGAATATCATCAGGCTAGAATTTCTGTTATTTTCATTGTTTTAAGATAATTTTCTTACCTGGCTGCTTTTAAACTTGTTAATTCACAGTTGAACAGAATTTGCATAAAGCGCCGAGAACAGGAAAAAACAACAGATAACAAATACATAAGTAATATGAGAGAATTCGTACACCATTCTGGGAATCGAATCACAGAAATTACATTCTATTCAGGAGAAGCAGTTCAAGCAGTGAGAAAGAGAAAGAGAAATTGTGAAATAGATATAGAAAAGTCCGCAAACAAAACAGAAAACAAGGCAAAGTGGTAAAATGCGACAAAACCTACGACATAAAACAGAAAAATTGCGATTTAGTAAAACGTAGAGAAATTGCGAAATAATAAATAATAAGGATAATAAAAAAAGAAGTGCCACGATGCAATCGGTTTTACTCTGTATCTATGTGCGTATGTATGTCTCGTCAGCCAATTTGCGATAACAGCAGTTACCTTTAACTAAGATACTTTTCTGTGCTTGTGAACTAAATAAAGACGTGTTATTATTCATTTTCATGTCTGAAAATCACACTAGCAATCTAATTTAACATATTCTATTGTCATCATTATTTTTTTTACCATCACCACCCATTATTATCACCATCGTCATCGGATTCTCATAGTCAAATAACCATCATCGGTATCGCATCCACACACACACACACACACACACACACACACACACACACACACACACACACACACACACACACACACACATGAGCGACCTCATTCACATATTGCATAAATACCTTTTCTATCCCATTCCAGTTACCCCTCGACACCGTGGCCGAGAGGGTAAGGGCGCCAGATTCGAAACCCGAAATCACGAGTCCGAATCTGCAAGAGGGAGCCAAAAGTGCTCCCTCTGATTGCAACCTCGCCCGGGGCTGAAAGACATGGAAAGCTCCCGGGCACAATAATAACAAGACGCCCGTCGGTTGCAATTAGTTTTTTCCTTGCTATGCATCAAAGTGCATGTTTGTGTTTGTACTTATGTGTGGATGTTGTTGGCTTATATGTAACTCATTATAGGTCAATAGAAATTGCATTCTTTCCTATTTCAGTGTAGGACGTCAAAACAATCCATATTTCTTCTATGTGCAATATACGTATATTCAAATAAATTATGTAATTGTACATGTGTGCATTAATGTCTTTGAAAATCTATGTCCATTCATGTATGTGTATATCATTGTGTATATAAATATATCTGATATGAAAATTTGAGCAGGTAAGGCAACACAAACAAGCCAAGAAACAAGAAAGAGGAAGACGAGGAACAAACCAATAATCAAAAAATATAGATATGCGTTGAGATGAGAATAAGTAGGAAATACGCAAAATTTGTGATAAAAATCCGAACAAGAAAAATTAAGAAGAGGTGCGACCCAATAAAGAGAAAATAAAGGACGCGTGAAAATGAGAAATGTCGAAAAAAAGAAATATAAGGATAATGGCAAGTTATGATAATTATCATATATGTAACATTTGTTACACAATCATTTACATGATAATAGAGGGAGGGAAGAGAAAGTGAAAGAGGATAAAAGACAGACGTTTGTCATTATCATAGTAATTTTATGGTGTATCAAATTTGTTCGTATTAAGGGCAAAACAAAAACTGTTAAATATTTAGGGGAGACTTTTCTAGGAAAGCGAGTCTTTTCCATTTTCGTGTTTGCAATCATAAAAATGGGAATTAAGAAAATACTCTTAATATCGAAAGAAAGTAGAAAGAAAATAAGTGTGTCGACTCTGCTTAAGATTTAGATAGATAGTAAAAAGAACATTAAGAATGTAAGTAAAATTTTGTTAGCAATGATTCGAACCACTGTTGTGAGAATTCGAAATAGCTTATTCGCAGATTCTGAAAGATATTTCTTTGTTAATCACCGTTTCTAATTCATTTCGTACAAACAGGCAATAGGAGAAAAAACAAAAGCCATTGATATATTTTCCCTCTTCCTATTGCCATTTTATTCCCCCAACAGTCCAAAATAATGATTTCCATAAATTACCGCAGCTGTGGAAACGTGACGTCTAGTGTTCACCGCCTTCCGAATAGCAGAGGAATTCCGGTCATCTGGCTTCCCTGATGGCGGTTCTCCCCTGCGCCGATGCATGCGCATTCATCCTCGATGTCGAAACATAACTCTGAATTAATTGCAGACTAGCTGGTAATGCAGCTGCCAAGCTAGGTGACGTTCCCTGCGCTCGTGCTTCCTTCCCTGAAAATATTCGTTTTATGTACTCGAGCCTTCTTTTCTACGTTTTCTGCGTGTGATGAAATAGTGCTTGTATTGCTGGTACACAAATTCGATCACGACATATCTCTGCATATCAACTTGATTATCTATCTCTATCTGTTTATTTACCTCTGTCTCTCTCTCTCTATAAAAGGTACTAAAGACCTTCTATATTGTGTAGTTTGAATGACTGGTGGCGCTAGTGATACACTGATGTGACTTCACACTTTATATTTATAACACACGATATGAGCACTACGGAGGCTGACGGTCAGTGCTGAGTGAAAGAGCCCCCACGCCGCGGAGGGGGTTAGCAGGTCAACTCGGAGCCGTAAACCGAGGGTGTGAGCGTGTGAATGAGAGTGATCCGAAAGGTCTAGTTCTCCTGACCTCTGTAATCCTGGGGGTCGCCCCGGCGCAGGCAGACAGCGAGCGTGGGTACACACGTAGGCTATCCTCGAGTGCCACGTGGTGACCATAGCGGACCACGCTGTATGAAAACACGTGGGCTGTGAGCTTGCAGGACGATGCACTATGCAGTATGCTATCTCTCTCTCTCTCTCTCTCTCTCTCTCTCTCTCTCTCTCTCTCTCTCTCTCTCTCTCTCTCTCTCTCTTCTCTGTGTGTGTAATATATATATATATATATATATATATATATATATATATATATATATATATATATATGTGTGTGTGTGTGTGTGTGTGTGTGTGTGTGTGTGTGTGTGAGTGTGCGTGTAATTCAATATGCATATACATACAGACGAAAATATGGAAATTGGAAAACACCAGGAACAGAAAGGAAGACGAAATAGAGAAAACAAAAGAGGATGAGGAAACAAAGGAGCAAAAGGAAACAAAGAAGGAAGAGGAAATACAGGAAACAAAGGAAGAAGATGAGGAGACGGAGGATAAGAAATGAGGAAGAGGAAGAAGAGAAAGAGAAAAAAACAAGATGGCGACCAATCGAGATCACGAGCCTGACGACGAAAAATGTGATAACTACAATCATTTGAATAATTGTATCTTAATTCATCTTTTCTTTATTCTATTTTCTTCTTCTTTTTTCTGTATAGAAAATGAAATTCCGATGTCCTTATGATAATTATGAATTTTAGCACGAAATGGTCTTTTATTTTGTCATTAATATCATGCAACATTTGAAAGCAGGAAAATAAGAAGAAATGGTTATAACCATGACGAAAAAGAAGGGAAGCAACATCATAACAACAGTGAGAGAGAGAGAGGGGGGGTCAGTGGAAATGACAGAAAGGAAAAGAAGAAAAAGGGCATTTCCCAAATAACAGCCGCCGTAGTGGGATTATCAATGCTAACTTTTTTCAACAAATCAACTCTAGTGACACCCTTTTCTTCGCCATCATCCATGTGGCGGTTTATGATAGGCTGCCTTTATTAGCTTATCAAATACACGCATTTCCATGCAGATAAAAGGAGAAATAAAGACACGAGGAAAAGTAAGACCACGGGATAAGAACGGAAGACAAAGATAAAACACAAAAAATTATCACAGGAAGAATATGAAAAAGAGAAGACTAAAAATCAAAGACCGAAAATAACTAAAACCTAAACCTGTGTCTTAACGTCCCTTTGACGTCTCTCTTCATTCCAGGATCCAAATGACGTCACAAGACTCGACATGAAACTTTAAAAACTGAATGTTCACCCCAACTTTTTATATTCATTCCACCGTAGAGGAATGATTTGGCAAATATATATGCACCTTTATGCTTAGATGCACGAAAGAATCGCTGAAAAAATTTGACTTAAAACGTTTTCATGCTATGACGGACGAGTTTGTCGATTTTGCGAATAGAACCCACGGTGGCCGATTGAAAAGCGAAGTCACCCCTTGCTCCCACGACCGCTTTTCTATTATGCATCATAGAAGAAAATAAGGTTCATTTTTATATGGTTAACTACTAAATTATGCCTCATAGATAAATATCAGTTTCATTCCTTTAATTATCTATTCATATATCCATCTCTCTATCTATCTATCGGTCTATCTATTCATCTATCTGCCTATCTCTATCTATCTTTCTGTCTGTCTATCTATCTACTTTCTGTCTATCTATCTATATATATATATATATATATATATATATATATATATATATATATATATATATATATATATGTATATGTGTGTGTGTGTGTGTGTGTGTGTGTGTGTGTGTGTGTATATATATATATATATATATATATATATATATATATATATATAGTATGTATGTATATATATGCATACATACACAGACAGACAGACAGACAGCCACGCACACACACATACGCATACGCATACACATACACACACACACACACATATACACAAACACATACATATACACACACATATATATACATACATATATTTATAGATATATAAATAAATAGATATAGATATAGTTATAGATATAGATATAGATATATACATGTTTAAATATGTATGTCTACATACATACATACACACACACATATACATATATATGTATATGTATATGTGTATATATATATATATAATTATATATATCATCAATTCGAACATACCGAAATATATCGTTCCTGGTGTTTTCATCTTCTTTACCGTGAAATTACTAAACAAATGAAAAAATTGACTTTCGTCACTAAGGAATTCAACTTTGATCTAACTGTACTACTGTCTACACTATCCTCTCTTGATTTTATACGTATTTCAAGATTAATTAATGGAAATGTGGAAAACAAAAAACGTAAAGTTGACACAGTTCATAGCAAAAAAACTCTTAAACTTGAGTATTGATATAAAGAAGAAAGTTGACAATCTTGATAATTACTGCAAGAATAGCAATAATTAACTCTATTCCAATAATTTCCATACTAATAATGGCAATAGAAATAATAATAACATAATTATCATTCCCATTATAATTATTATTATTTTCAGTATTATTTCTAAAATCATCATTATTGCTATTATCATTATATAAATAGTTATAATGATAACAAAAAACGTAAAGTTGACGCAGTTCATAGCAAAAAAAAAACTCTTAAACTTGAGTATTGATATAAAGAGAAAGTTGACAAAAACAAAGTAATATTCATTTTTTTCTGACAAAGTTTTAACCAATGAACAAAAGGATGTACTATCGTTTGGCCTATACTATTGTATACCCCAAACTAAATTTATTTTTCACAGATTTTATATGTACTTTCAAAAGCTTTGTGTTACCTTAAAGAATTGTATCTACAATAGCAACTTTAACAATGTTACAAACAACAACAGAGAGGAGAGACAAGGTTGCTTTCCTATCGCCTCTCCAAACCCTTAATAATGACAATACTATTGTAATTACCAAACCTGACAAGGGACGAGTTATTTTAAACAAATGTGATTATGAACAAAAATTGATAACTATTCTCAATGACCAAACTAAATTCAAACGGATCACGACTAAAATTTCCACCCATCAGCTATATTTAGAAGACAAACTTGAAAGACTTCTTCGTATTGATGATTTGATAGAAATCGTCAATCATTGTAAACACCTACAACTTTAATGACTTCTGGATCCAGATCTGGTGTAATTTATGGACCTTTAATTACAATACTGCAAAATTTCTTGTTCCCATCATCTACCCTATAACATCTAATCAATATACTATTGACAATTCCACATCTTTTGCTAAAGAAATCACGTCTCTAAACCAGCGTTGCCACTACTACGGCACTTCTATTACGGCACGTTTTCTGTGTTCAGCGTGATTACACAGAGAACGTGAATTCTAAGGGGAACAAAAATAATGAAGGCTTCCCTTTAACGAGAAGCAACTTTTTTCTGAGAAAGGTCATGGAAAAAAATTACCTTACAATAATGCAAAAATGATCTTCAGAGCATTAGTTTTCTTTAATGAAAAAAAAACATTACATTGATTTATATACGAAGAACTGCCCCAAGGGACACCTGACCCGTATTAATTTCCCAAAGATGATTAAATCTATATTAACGTGTCCCTTCCTCCGAAAGCCCAGA
>NW_020869628.1:30555-37553 GCF_003789085.1 Penaeus vannamei | reverse complement strand
AATAATAAAGATTATTATCATTATCATCATAATTATCATCATTATTGTCAATACTAAAGGCATTATCATGAAAATCACCATAATTACCTAAAAAAATTTTGACGTTTCTCTCAAAAGGCTGTAATATGGTAGATTTTGCCGTTTTTCGACTTATGGGATTTTATTACTTCTGGCCTTTATTTCCTTATAAATGGACTGAATAATATATTATCATCATTATTATCACTACTGTCATTATTTTTATGATTATTATCATAGTCATTATCATGATTATCATCATTATTATCATCATTATTGCAGATATAATAATTATTATGCTAATTATTATTGCTATTTTTATCATAATAACTATATATATAATGATAATAGCAATAATGATAATTTAAGAAATAATAATGACAATTATCTTTTCATTATCATGATTATCATCATTATTGTCAATAATAAAGGAATTATCATGAAAAGCATCATAATTACCTGAATTATTGTTAAAATCCCATAATTACCATTAAAAAACGAAAAATGTTTTTTTTCGACATTTCTCTCAAAAGGCTGAATAATAATTATTATCATCATTAATATCATTACTGTCATTATTTTCATGATTATTATCATTATAGTCATTATCAGCATGATTATCATTATTATAACTATTATTGCAGTTATAAAATTATTATGCTAATTATTATTGCTATTTTTATCATTATAACTATTTATATAATGATAATAGCAATAATGATAATTTTAGAAATAATAATGACAATAATAATAATTATAATGACAATGATAATGATGTTATTATTATTTCTATTGCCATTATTAGTATTATCATTATATAAATAGTTATAATTATAAAAATGGCAATAATAATTAGCATAATAATTATTATGACTGCAATAATGATGATAATGATAATGATAATCATGATGATAATGACTCTAATGATAATAATCATAAAAATGATGACATAATGATAATAATGATGATGATAATTATCATTCAGTCCATTTATAGTGAAATAAAGGCCAGAAGTAATAAAATCCCATTAGTCAAAAAAAAACCGCAAAATCTAGCGAATTACAGCCTTTTCAGAGAAACGTCGAAAAAAACCCTTTTCGCTTTTTAATGGTAATTATGAGGATTTTAACATTAATTCAGGTAATTATGACGATTTCCCTGATGATTCCTTTATTATTGACAATAATGATGAAAGTTATTATGATACTGACAATGATAATGACAATAATATTGATAATAATGATAAAGTCATAATTATAATGATAATCTTGATAATTACTGCAATAATAGCAATAATTAACTATTCCAATAATTTCCATACTAATAATGGTAATAGAAATAATAACATCATTATCATTGTCATTATAATTATTATTATTGTCATTATTATTTCTAAGATCATCATTTCTCTTATCATTATATAAATAGTTATAATGATAAAAATAGCAATAATAATTAGCATAATAATTATTATAACTGCAATAATGATGATAATAATAATGATAATCATGATGATAATGATTATAATGATAATAATCATAAAAATGATGACAGTAATGATAATAATGATGATAATTATCATTCAGTCCATTTATAATGAAATAAAGGCCAGAAGTAATAAAATCCCAAAAGTCGAGAAAACGGCAAAATCTAGCGTATTACAGCCTTTTGAGAGAAACGTTGAAAAAAAACTTTTCGCTTTTTAATGGTAATTATGATAATTTTAACATTAATTCAGGTAATTATGATGATTTCCATGATGAAACCTTTATTATTGACAAATGATGATAATTATGGTGATAATGACAATGATAATGACTATATTAATGATAATAATGATAGTCATAATTATAATGATAATCTCGAGATTACTGCAATAATAGCAATAGAAATAACAATAACATCATTATCATTGTCATTTTAATTATATTATTGTCATTATCTTTTCTAAGATCATATTTATTGCTATTATCATTATATGAATAGTTATAATGATAAAAATAGCAATAATAATTAACATAACAATTATTATAACTGCAATAATGATGATAATAATAATGATAATCATGATGATAATGACTATAATGTTAATAATCATAAAAATGATGACAGTAATGATAATAATGATGATTGTGAATATTTCTATTATATACAATGAATATTTTTTTTGTTTAAAAAGAAATTTTCCTCTACAGATTAGATATACTGTAAATGTACGGATTAAGTTAAGAGCTGAGGTTCGTACGAGCTGTCCGAATCCTCACTTCGACTCGCTCGACTCATGGTCGACTCGCCTCGTGCTCAGGTGGAAAAGGGGGCGTGGCGCCAGATCGCTCAGGTACACCAGCAGAGACGCACCCTACTGCAGCTGAGGGCCGAGTTGAGGGTCGTGGACGTCTTTTCTTTTTCTTTTGGATTTTGCTTAAGTATGGTGTGGCGATCCGGTTTTGGCAAATTCGATTTTGATAGTTTTAGTTAAGATAATAATTCATCTTAAGATTTGGTTATAATTCGTAGGATTTTCGGCTTTGCTAGCAGTTCCAGCGTTGTCAGAAATTCCATCGTCGTTAGCATACGAACCGGCCTTGGTTCTGGTGACGGGTTTTTATTTTATTTTATTTTTTTTTAGGAAACTTTCAGCGTTGTTTAGGTGCATGCGGTTCGGTAGGGATTTCTGCGTTGTTAGCTTTCTTGTACATCTGATTCTCATCTCGTTTGATATTAAAGCCAAAGGTATTATGATTTTGATTTTTTGTTTGGTGTCGCCATAATATTTTTTAAGAAATAATAAATTAATTATTTTCAAGATGTGTTTAAACTCAAACCCTCAGAACTGACGACATCCTTTGACTATTAAAAGAACCTTATTATTCACAAGTGGCGACCTTGCCAGGATGTCGGATTTCTGAGGCTTCGGGTTTGGTTATGATATAGGATAGCAATCCTCTCTTGTCGTCCTTGCGGCCCGGAGACAAGTGCTGCATTGTCCTAGAGTAGCGGGAGTTAGCTTGGGAGTTGTACACCCACGATTTGTTTTGAGTGTTGCCCGTGGGACATGCGTCTCTGATTCAGTATCCCTGTTTCAGTGGATAGTAAGTTTGATATTCTAGGTGCAGGATTACGCCTTCTAGAATTACTGCTAGGTGCGGGTTACGGCCCTCTAGTATTTTATCAGCTAATTGCTGTGATTTTCACGTGTTTGTGATGTGTGCATAATCATAATTATGTTCGATTTTGATACTTCTATTAACAGTCTTAGAGAACAGGCTGAAATCTTAGGTTTGCAGGGCGATGATATACCTAAGTACATTTTGAATCAGCAAGCAATTGCAAGGGAAGAGCGAAATAGAGAAAGAGAATTAAAGTTGAGAGAGTTAGAAGCGGAGAGAGGTAAAGCAGAGGAGGAGAATGAAAGGGCTAGAATTGAAGCAGAGAGAGAGAGAAAGTGAAGTTAGCTCACGAATTAGAAATGGCTAAAATTAAAGTAGGGAATAACTGTAATAATTCTATATCTCCTATTAATGTAAGTGGCGCTGTAAGACCTAATTTACCAGTATATCAAGAAGGTGAAGATTTTGCATCTTACCTCATTCGTTTCGAACGAGTTGCTAGTCTTCTGGATATTAATGAAGAGAGTTATGCTGTGCGTTTGGGAAGCTTGCTTACAGGCAAAGCAGTAGAGATATACACCTCATTGTCACCTGAAATAACTGCAGATTATAAACAGTTGAAAAGAGCTCTACTTAACGGGTTTAATAAGAACCCTAATGGGTATAGACAGGACTTTAGAGCTGCTAAAATCAAGGTCAGGGAAACCTATTATCAATTTTCAATTACTCTCGGCAGATTCTTTGATCAATGGCTAGATATTAGCGGCCTCGAGGAATCGTACGAGTCGCTTAGAAACTTCATGATACTTGATCAGTTTAAATCATCTCTTTCCCCGGATCTCAGGATATATATAATAGAGCATAACGTACCTACTCTTGATCAGGCGGTGCAGTTAGCAGATAACTGGGCTGCGGCTCACAATGCTTACCCTAGATCAAATACGACTTTTAAAGGTAAGAGAAGCACGGAAAACAAGCCTGCTAATCATGTTTCTGTCCCGAAGGAAAACTTCATTAAGCAAATCAGATGTCACAATTGTGGGGAATTTGGTCACTACAGGAATCGATGCCCTAAAAATCCCCTGGCTTTTAAAAATATGTCTTCTGAGAGCTTTTCTTTGTCTGATACAACTCCACGTAAATACCTGGCTAATGGTACAGTGAATGGACAGAGGGTTTCTACTATTCTTAGAGATTCTGGTTGTTCATGCGTCTTGGCCTCGAACGAAGTATTGCCCGACATTGATGTCAGTAACTGTAAATTAGTCAAAGTTTGTGATTATTTGGGGCGAGTAGATTATTTCCCTCAAGTGCGCTGTTACATCTCCTGCCCTTACTTTGTTGATGGACTAACGCCCTACGCGCACCTCTCAAATTTTGTAGCGTACTAATTGGTAATATTCCAGGGGTACGAGACACTAGGCATGATAATGCTGATGCATCGGATTCTCCCGTCCATGAGAATGACCAAGTACAGGCTATACAGACCAGGGCTTCTAAGAACAAGAGAATTCATCCTCTTATTTTACCTAGATTAGAACCTTTAAATATCATTCCGACGGAATTTGCGAAGCTGCAAAGCTCCTGTCCATCATTGTCGTCTATCAGGGAGAAGCTTAGATCGAGAGAACCACACACCACCCATGATGGCATGACATTTGAATATGTTGAAAATGATGGGTTGCTTTACCGTAAGTGCGTAAACTCTAAATTTCAGGATAGAGTTGGGAAGACGTCTTTAGTCGTGCCTGCAGACTGCCGAGCCATAGTCACTTCAATTGCGCACGAGTCTCCTCTCGCTGGTCACTTTTCACATCGTAAGACTTTGAGAAGGGTGACCGATCACTTTTACTGGCCAAGTATGGGGAGTGTGAGTGAGATTTTTGTCGGTCTTGTGATAAATGCCAACGAATGTCGCACCGGGGCCTTTTTCCCGTGTTGCCATAGACATAGTAGGTCCCCTGAATCCTCCCTCTGATGATGGTCACAAGTATATTTTGACCTTATAGATTCGCTACGGGCTTCCCTGAAGCAATTCCGCTGAGAGAAATTGATTCCGTATCTGTGGCGGAAGCTTTGCTCGTTATATTTTCCAGAGTAGGAATCCCAAGGGAAATTCTTTCCGACAGAGGTACACAGTTCACTTCACAATTAATGGGTGAGCTTCATAAATTGTTGGGTATTAAGCCTCTCTTCACTACTCCATATCACCCCAGTGGAAATGGGAGAGTTGAAAGATTTCATAGTACTCTGAAAGCATCATTAAGGAAACTGTGTGTAGACAAGCCTAAAGATTGGCACCGGTATCTTATCCCTATTTTATTTGCCCTCAGAGAAATTCCGAATGACAGAACTCGGATTTCTGCCTTCGAACTCCTGTATGGTCGTGCTGTACGAGGTCCTCTGACAGTGTTGAGAGATCTATGGGAGGACAGGAGTATTAAGGATGACGAACGAACTACTTTTCAGTATGTCATAGAACTCCGGGATATACTAGAGGAATGTTCTAAAATAGCTGCTCATAATGCTGACATCAGCTCCACCAGGTATCGGTCTTATTTTGATGTTAAATCCCAAGATCGTTCTTTCACTCCAGGTGACGAAGTTTTAGTATTATTGCCAGATACTGCGAATAAACTTCTGATGACTTGGAGCGGTCCATATACGGTGATGGAGAGAAGAAACAAGGTAAACTATTTGATTATGGAAAAAGGTCAGCCCAAGCTTTATCATGCAAATCTTCTAAAAATGTATCATCGACGAGCGAACGTTTCACAGGCTCAGGTAATAGATGAAGACCAGGTTGTAGATGGTTGTCAAGGTATCAGTGATGTTGCTCAGTCATGTGTAGATGTAGAAAATGAGATATATCCCGTTACGCCCGATGGTAAAGATATTCTTTACTATCTATTGACACTCCATGTGCTGAAATTAATTCGGAACTAACCCAGGATCAGCAGAATGACATCCATAAACTAATATCAGATTTTTCAGACGTGTTTTCGGAAACTCCAGGTTGTACATCCCTTCTTGAACATGACATCACCCTCAGTACTACCGAGCGGTTGAAGCCTAAGATGTATCCTATCCCTCTTCACTTACAAACACACTTTGAGGAGGAAGTTGATCAACTCTATAAGCAAGGAATCATTAGATTATCGTCATCTCCTCACTGTTCACCTGTGGTAATGGTACGAAAATCTGATGGTACGTATCGAATGGCTATAGACTACAGAGCCCTCAACTCTGTCACAGTTTTCCATGCTGAACCTGCTTGTAAGATAGAGGATGATCTGCATAAGTTTAATGGTGCTGTTTATTTTTCCGAGCTAGATTTAACGAAAGCTTACTATCAGATCCCACTTTCTGAAAGATCTAAGCCTCTGACAGCATTTCCAACACACAAAGGTTTAATGGAATTTTGTAGATTACCATTTGGGTTAGTAACAGCTTGTGCAACCTATATTAGACTCATGAGGCTCATTCTAGTAGGGTTACCTAACGTAGCGTTTTACTTTGATAATATATTCATATATGCTAAGGACTGGAAACATCTAGAAGCAATCATCTCGGTTCTGGAACGTTTGCGAGAGCATAACTTGACAGTTCGTCCTCAAAGTGTAGATTTGGTTTAATGAAATTAGATAATTGGGATTTGTGATTGATGGGAAGCATCTGAAACCTCAGTGTGAAAAGATAGATGCTTTGATGAAGATTCCACCCCCAACTACTAAGAAAACGCTTCGATCTTTCCTCGGTATGATTTCTTTTTATCGTATGTTTATTCCTCAGGCTTCTGAACTCACGGCTCCACTCTCGGACCTGTTACGTAAAAATGTGCGGGAACCTTTAATGTGGACAAAAGAACTG
>NW_020869628.1:20000-24725 GCF_003789085.1 Penaeus vannamei | reverse complement strand
TATATATATATATATATACATATATATATATATATATATATATATATATATATATATATATATATATATATATATATATATATATATATATATATATATATATATATATATATATATATATATATATATATATATATATATATATATATAGATATATAGATATAGATAGATAGATAGATAGATAGATAGATAGATAGATAGATAGATAGATAGATAGATATAGATATAGATGTAAGAAGAAAGAAATGATGCAAAAAGGGGAAGGCAAACACGCGAGGAGCAATAAGCTAGACTCAAAAAGATGTTCCTGAAAACGGCTGCAAAAACCCTTTCAAAACGGTCTTCACCGAAGCCATGTTCATCTCCAAACATTCGATTTGTTAGAAAATTTTGCTGAAAATGATTCCATTTCTTGATGTTCCAATAAATGTTAAGGGAGAATCTTACTGATAGAATTGCTCAATAGATAATGACAAATTTTGACATTTGGTTTCTTGTAAACGCCGTGTACTTTACTGCTCAAGATTTGAATAGCATCCACGAAACAAACAAACGAAAGCAGATGAAAAGAATTGGAAATAAACACAAACACTTATCTTAATCCCCCCCCCCCCCCGGTTCTCTTCCTCCCTCTCTCTCTTTCTCTCTCTTGAAGATAGTAAGTGGAAAAAGAAAAACACGAATCCAAGTAAAAATCAGTTGAGAAAAGGAGATTTGAAGGATTTCAATAAAAAAGAGAAACCTAAATAGATAAAAGCCATCGACAAACGAACAAGAATTGGCAATGAAGAACAGACACAAACAGAATCGCACCAAAAGGTAAAGAGAAGAATTAAAAGATTTGAGACAAGTAAAGGGAAACAGAATGAGAATAAAAGAGAAATACTTCTGTTTGATTTCTTAACTCATGAACAATTTGCATAGAGTGATCGAGAACATTTGCGAATATCCTTTGATCAAGGCTGTTCACGAGAAGAAATTGCGAGAAGCTGTTCATAGGCAGATGCTAATACACGGAGAGAAACAAAGAAATATAAATAAAAAAGACGAAGACGAAAACAAAACGAACACAAAGATACACTAGAGACCTACGTGAAAGTAGGGAAAAGGGATAAATAAGAATACAGGGAAAAGGATAAATAAGAATACAGAGACTTTAGGTACAAAAGCAAGGCAGAAATTTCGACAAGAAATCGGAAAATAGAGGAAAACAACAAAATTATATGAAACTGATTTCGATGTATCATCAAACACAGTACTTCCTAACTTTATATTTAGATGAAATAAGTATTTCCTTAAATGTCAAAAAACTTTTTTTTTAGACACTGTGATCATTATGCAGCAGAGAATCAGAATTATTAAATTATCAAATTATTAACTAATTAAACGGTAAACATATAGATTAGAAAATAAATATTCACCATGAATAAAAGATATTCTTAAGGATATAAGAAAAACAAAACAAAAACAAAATGTTTCTTTGTATATGGCATTCAGCCTTGACACTCTTATTACTAAGATGACACACTCTCGTATCGTCATTACAACACATAGCAATCCGTTAAAAATTCATTCTGCGTCATCAGGCATTTCGAGGCCGCGGTTCCATGCATTCTCCAACAAGATCTTCAGTCACATCTTTCGGGCTTCATGTTCTGCAACCAATGCCTGGAGAACCTGTTCGGAAAGACAGTCATGTAAAGAGAGAAAGCGAACGCAGGAAAACACGAATCTCGAGTGATACACACCCCAGACAAAGGTGCATTATGGAAACTTTCAAGAAAAAAGTCCCAGGCGTTGATGTTATTATTGAAACACATAGCTGGACACTTAATATTTTAACATTTTATTCACAATGGAAACCAAACACCTAGTGTATGAATATTTTTACCATACATTCATTTGTCTCATGAAGCATGTGTTACAATCTACAAAACAATGTTCCAATCACACAGCCAAACATACAGCTCTATCAAAAACCACGACACACAATACACAAATACGTATTGTACAGACACACATACCTCAATGAGTTGAGCCCTTCGCTCTCCCTGGAGATGCTGCCCGAGGACGACCGCTGGCGAATGACCTCTTCGGCGTCGTCTAGGAAGGCCAGGCACGACGCGTCCGCCTCGCCGTCGCCGTCTTGTCCCCGGTGCTCCTCGACGGCATCTCCTCCGCCAGAGGATGCGTGTTTGTTGATCTGCGGAAATGAAGATCTTTGTTGGTAACCATATAAAATGACTTCAAATGAGACTTTCAGGTAAGATATCTGAGGAACATTAAGTGCCAATAATATCTCTCATGTAATACATTTTAGACTTATTTACACAAATCTGTATAGCTATATATCTGCAATTATAATTTCTGTGTCAATGTTAAATCTAGAAAAATAACTGCTGAAAGCGACACCCTCAGCCAGGGGCGTGGAAACTCAGCCGTTGTTGTTCAAAATCAACACAGCAATCCAGCCCAAGAACCCTAGCCTTGGCACTCTCCCAACCGTGCAATGCCATCTTGCCACCATCCTGCCAAGCACCAACGTCTGCTAGGGTTTCGCACTGGCAGTAGGTTTACACGGTCGATAGGAAAAGACCTCCACAGCACTGACAAGGCAGCGAGCCTCTGCTCTCGCAGCCAGATGGTGTTGATGCAATGGTAGAAAACCCACCATGCACAAACTAGACTGATTGAAATAAATGAGACAGCAGTTTCGGAATCTCCTGAATCCATCGGTTGTCCCATTTATTTCAATATATCTAGTTTGTGCATTGTGGGTTTTTCAGCCATAAACATATGTATACATGCATACATATATTGTGCTTGAAAAGACAGATATAAAAAGACAGAGATATACACACAAAGATATGCTCACACATGCATACATATGTACAGTTGGCCACCAAAGTTCTGTCATAGTAATAGTACAGTAATAGTATCGATGTGGGATTTTATCTGGTAACTCTGTAGTGAACAATATATATAAAGCCTCCTTGGTAGTGGACGAAAAGCATAAAAAAGTTACTGACCAGACCAGCAAAAAAACTTTCCTTGCAAACTTTCCTTCATATTTGTAATTATCAAAACACACATCATGTGAGCACTGATAAAGATGTTGGTTCAAACCCTATATATGTATGACGTGACTGTCATGTCACGAAAGAAATTGGCTTGAGGGGCGGGTGATGTGAACATGCCATCATGGGAGCAACAGGCAGAGGGCCAGTGACGGGAACTTGCTGTCATGAATTCGGCTGAAGGCTGGCTTGACAGGAGTGTCCTGCCACGAGTGCACGACGCTCTTGGAGGATGATTAAAAGAAGATGAAAAGTTTAGAAAAAAAAACTAGTGCTGTACTTCTGAACAATGACGACAGAAGGATATGTGAAACCAAAGTTTACAGGCGAGAGAAAATATATGAAATGTGGAAAAATGAATTACAACAGAAATCCTGTTGATGGAAGAGGAAATGTTAGTGTTACAAATGTGGTTCAATGTTTCCCTATGAAACTCGATGCCCCAAGAGAATATATGATGTGAAAAGTGAAGATGAGGAATAGAATGGAGAATGTTTCATCACAATTGATGAAGGACGCAGAAGACTAGTAGGAGAATCTTCTAACAGTGCAGGGGTATATTCAGCATGTTCTCCAACAGTATATGGAGTAAGATAGATTTAAAAGTACCTTGAAGCCTTGAAGAAGACATGACAAAAGTCAAAGTCGAAAAGAGTTCCATGAGTTTCAAATTTGGAGATGGAAAAATAAAGAAATACAGTGAACCCTCGTTTTTCGCGGGGGTTACGTTCCAAAAAGAACCCGTGATAGGCGAAATCCGTGAAGTAGTAACCTTTATTTTTTACAGTACATTGAATCTAAAGAACAAAACCTTTTTACATGCACAAGCATTTGTTTAAGAAGTAAAAAAATAAAACAAAAAAAAAAACTGCTGCACTGTAAAATAATAATTTTAATCATCAATACGAACTGAAGGCTTCATGGGTTTTAGAGAAAATTTGCAAACAAATTTGGCAAGCTGTTTTACGTACATGTACATATTAAACCCTAATGTTATTGATACAGGTAGAGAAGAAGCGGAGAGACTGTTTAGCCAATCAGAATGCAGAACACAATGCACAATGCAAATCCGTGAAGCAGCGAGAACGTGAAAGGTGAACCGCGTTATAGCGAGGGTTCACTGTAACAGAATGGAAAAATTGTCTGCTTCTGTTTTCCATCTTTCAGTTTCTGCTGTGCTATCTTTCTATGCTCACCCTCTAATTTGGCATATTTATTGTCTTTATGAAGAGCATAATGTTGTTGTGCATTGAATTTCTTAACCGTCGCAATTGCGCTATCACAAAGCAGACATTTTGCCTCCAATATTCACTAAAAAATATTGTAATTCCCATTCTTCCTTGATTCTATTTTCTTTTTTCAAAGTTCGTTTCAGTTTCTTATACTTATGGGTTGAAAACTTTTTCTTCTAAAATACCAATAGAATATATATAATGAATTAGAAAGGCCGGCCGCACACTGGCCCAGAAAAAAACGATTTCGGAAAGGACATGACAAACCTGCATCCATTATATTCTTTTCTTGAATTCGGAAATCGTCACTACCATTCGAGAATAATATTTAGATTTGTAATATTTTTTCTGCAATTATTACTTTTATTATCATTACCCAATTAATATAGAAATAATGTCAAATATTGACGGTTTTC
>NW_020869628.1:12500-15000 GCF_003789085.1 Penaeus vannamei | reverse complement strand
TTAATTTTAGAAATTATTAATGGCATAATGAATAATTATTGATGATAATGACACATGATAATGGACAATATAATGATAAAATTATAATTATTATGATAATTATAGTTGCCCGGAATTCGTGGAGGAAGGCGGTTGTGTGCAATTCATTTTTGTTTTTAAGCGGAATTTACATATGTGTTCTGTGTATGTTAATGTTGCGTGTAGCTTTTGCTTCTAGTATCTAGGTGGTGTATTATATATAGATTAAGGTGTCAAGGTATGTTTAGTATATTCTNGATGATGTGGGTGATTACTATTAATGCGAACACCTACGGTGATACTCACTTTGTATTACTCATTGGATTTACTACGTATAGAATTCTTCTAATACTATATAGTATATATATATATATATATATATATAATCTCTCTATTTCCCCCTGCCCCCTCTATCTTCCTCTTTTTATTTTATTATACTTTGTCTCAATTATATACAGGTTAAATACTAGGATTTTAATTTTTACTCCCTTGTGCTCCTGTAAGCTTAAAATTTTCTTTCTAGTGAAAATCTATCGAGAAGCTTTACCCGATGGGAATGAGCAACTCTGTATTTATTATAAATTTGACTCCATCATTGTAATTATCGTTATCATTATTATAATTTTTGTCTTTATTCTCATTATTATTATCACAATTATAATTATAATAATTATTGCAGATGTAGTGATTGCTATACTGGTTATCATTATTATTGTTATTTTTATGTTATAATAACAATACTATAATCATAATAATAATAATAGCAATAATAATAATCATTATTATCAATTATGATAATAATAATAGTAAATGATAATGATAATTATCATAATCATTATTACTAATATTATTATCATTTTTATTTAAATCCTTAAAATAATGTTAAGTGTTGCTATTATTCCCATAATTATTAAAATTATCATTAAAATTGTGTTATCATTATTATCATTATTATTGCCAATACCATTATTATAATAATTATTGTCGATATCCATAAAATTATCATGATTATAAAAAATTAACGAAATTATTGCCAAAATCGTCAAAATTACCATTTAAAAGCGAAAAATGAGTTTTTTCGACTGTTCTCAGAACCTGGAATATTTGGGTTGAAAGGAACGCTCATGAGGTTCGGTCCCGGAGAATGGTACCTGCAGCTCTTGACGCGGTTGTTAGAATGTTGAAGTCGCTTGTGGTTCAAGCATAGGGACATGAGATGGGGGACGCGTAGCCTGTGTACTCTATAGAGAACACAGAGTGCAGAAAGTGTCTGTCGCTATCCAACCAATATTTTGTGTGACACAAGTCTCTGGGCTCGATTTCTGACCCTGTCTAGCAGTCGCAGGTATGATGGAGGGCAGCAAGACCACAAGGGACAGTACTCCATGACTGGCCTAATAGGGGAGTGGTAGACATGTACAAGCCTTTGGCATCAAGGGGGGCATGATGTGACAGATGCATGCCATTTTCCTTGTCGTGTCTTATGCCATTTCCCTGATGTAGTCTGTGAAGGTGAGGCGGCTGTCGATCTGCACCCCTAGGATGCTGATGGCGCTGTCATAGACGAGGGTCCTGCCGCCCATAACCAGGGCCGGAGTGTGTGCGAGGGGAACCTAGCGTAGGTTTATCAAAATGGTCTGCATCTTCTCAGGGGCAAAGGTGACTCGTCATTTCTTGCTCCATGCGACGATGAGTTCTATGACGTCGTTGTTGTTCGACTTTGGTGGCTACAGGTGAAAGATAGGGTACAGTCATCTGCATTGCCCCGGGCATTTGGTAAGAGTTGCAGAAATTCTTTGAAATAAACAATACACAGTAATGGACCGATGATACTGCCTTCGGAAATTTAGAGGATGTACTATTTGCATTTTTCTTCCATGCAAGTAGTCTTCGAGTAGCAACAGCAGGGGTCCTGCTATGCTAAGGCTTCTCAGCTTTGCAATGGTGCCCTTGTGCCACATTCTATCAAATGCACTATTGATGCAATGACGAAGGTTTCATCCCGTGTATAGAGGGACTTGCCAGGCAGTCGTAGGTTGGAGGAGGTCCGACGCAGATCTCTGTGACCTGAAGAGTTGGTGTTCATCAAGGAAGCTGGTCATTCTTTTAACGAGAATTCTTTTATCGACATTCGCCAAGATGGACAAGGAAGATCTAGATTCAGGCAAGTGTATCTATACTGTCATGATCAGTTTAATTGCTTGGTAATTAATTCATTGAAAGAATAGAAGAAAAAGACAGGATCAAGCTCATTCTTTATTTTATATTTTATTTATCTTCAATAGGTCTTCCTTCGTTCCACATCGAAAATGTGTTCCTTCTCTGGCCTGGTCATGATGTTGACCATAAACCAATACCCATAGAAACCTCGATAAAATGTGCAAAATAAAATGTAATAAAAGAAATAAAGTTCAACAACACCCAAAAGGGATATTGCTGAGAGCACGGTAATGAGAGAGCTGAATGCTCATGAGCAAGAGGC
>NW_020869628.1:0-7500 GCF_003789085.1 Penaeus vannamei | reverse complement strand
ACAGCTTTTCCTTTTACGGAGACGCAGAATGACCTTTAAGATATTCATCCCACCCAAGACAATACCACATTGTATGGACATTTTGGAAATTCTTATCATGACATTCCAGCGACTGTCATGATTGCCTTCAAATTTTACCCCTATGGAGAAAACATGTATTCGATGTTCTGTTAAAAAGGCACAGCAACATTTAATACATTGCTGTATATGAATTATATATCAAGAAACTTACAATGAGATTCATAATTAATGAATATAGAAATCGGGCTCTAATTGGCTGGGTGGAGTACCAGCCTAGAGGCATACAAAAAAAAAAAAAAAAAAAAAAAAAAAATCCAAATTCGGGTAAAGGGCAAACATGCGTACACACACACACAAACACATATATACATACATACATACATATATATATATATATATATATATATATATATATATATATATATGTGTGTGTGTGTGTGTGTGTGTGTGTGTGTGTGTGTGTGTGTGTGTGTGTGTGTGTGTGTGTGTGTGTGTGTATGTGTGTATGTTTTCTGTAGCATCACCCCCTACACTTTGACACATTATTTGATGTTGTCTCGTGGTCATTAAAACACAGTATCATCGAAGTTTGTATTGACATACAAAGTTAGAGATCAATAGCAACTAGAAGCTAGATAGCTCCTAGTTGAACACTCCTTTTAGTGGATCGTGTAGCTCAGTGGTAAAGCGTCTGCCTGCAACGGCGAAGGGTCGAGTCTTAACGGAGAGATTATTTATTCATCATATCAGTAGGGCAGTGCATTATTCCATATATCATTAATACACTTCAGGATTTCTGATTTGGCATTTGAATTGCTCTATCGCTACCGAGTTAACACGGGGAGTTTGTGTAAAACTTCACTATCCTCCCTCACGTATGAGTAGATAGGTAATATCAATGGAAGCTAGATAGCTCCCAGTTGCACACTCCTTTTAGTGGGTCGTGTAGCTCAGTGGACAAGCGTCCGTCTTGCAATTATCTACCTGCATATATATATATATATATATATATATATATATATATATATATATATATATATATTATATATATATATTATATATGTATATATTATATTATTATATTAATATATATATATATATATATATTATATATATATATATATATATATGTATGTATGTATATAATATATAATCTCTCTCTCTCTCTCTCTCGCTTTCACTGTTTCCCTTCTCTCTCTTTTTTGCCTTGCTTCTTTTTGCGACTGAATCCATATCAGCTCTTCTTCTCCCAGCCAAGGGTGTGGCCATTCACAGGGGAATGTCTGACATAAAATGCCAAAATCTTTCTATTTTCTATTTACCACTATTATTTATTTTACTAATTATTTCATTATTTTTAAGAAACAGGTTTCGCTATCCCTACTCATACATGAGGGGTGACCACGCGGCCACTAGATATGAATGCACGTGGTCTGTGAGATTGCATGTATTGCACCCTTTGTACCGCTCGGCCACCCCATAGCCTCGTCCTCGTGGCGTCATCTGAATCATTCAAGGGTGACCTATCATCGTACCCCATCTGCTGGTCGTCTCGTCGCGTTCCTGTCCTCGGTTGTCCTCGTGCACCTCCTTGTTGTCGGCCTCTTCATCTTGGTCCTTGGTGCATCCATCTGTCATCGACGTCCACATGTCCTCAAAGGTTTCGCCTAGGTCCTCCTTGACTTCGGTCCGTCCAGTCGTCCTCGTAGTCCTCATCCAGGTGGTACTCGGCGGCATCGTCGTCCACACGTCCTCGCAGATTCGTCCAGGTCCTTTTCGTCTGCGGCTCGTACCGACGTCCTCGTAGCCTGCGCGTCTGGGTCTACGGTGTCCTGGGCAGGGGCGTCCTTTCGTCTGAGGGCATCTTACTCCTGCCTGGGGAGCTCCTGGAGTTTAACCGATCTACGGGCGTCCAGGCAGGCGGCTTTTCATAGCATCATGGAGCCTCCTCTGACGAGTTCCTGGTTCTTCACTGGATCTATGGGAGTACTGACAGGCGGCGCCTGTCCACTTGATCTGAGCGGCTTAATACCTGCAATTTCGCGTCCTCGTTCTTTGGCCTACAGCGATCTTCTGGCGATGTTCGTTTATTGCAAGGTGATCGTGCTGCAGTTAGATCTCCTTTAATGCTGCGTCGGATATACACGTCCATTATATACATGAACCAGTTCATACACGTAAGGGCCAAGATAGTAGGAGAAAAAGCAAAAACAACAGAGTGGGAGGGATGTTAATCAAGTACTGCAAGCCGATATTTTTATGCTAATTTGCAGTTTTTAATGTGGTTATTTAATTTATTTACGTTTTTTTTTTCACTTTTGTATTTTTCAGGAAGAAAAATAAATGAGGGAGAGGATAGTAGCAGTTCTCACGAACTTGCTTGAGCTACTAACCATCTCATAGATATGAGAATAGATAAGGGAAATGACATCGGCATCTGCAAGGATAATTTGAACCGATGTTCATTTCATAGAGAAGAAAAAATATGTATTGTGCATTATTTCCACTAATCACGATCAGCAACGCCACAAGGCAAAGAATAGCCTTAGACTACGACACAACAAATCCTATAGATGAAGATCTAGGTCGGGTCTCTTCTGCCCTGGGTTGACCCAGCGCGCCGGACGGCGTGGTATATATTTAGGACAAACATCCGGTACCACCAACAGGCGTGGGTGAGCGAGGGGCAGCGAGCGTGGGGCACGCCCACGTGGTGACCACGCGGCCTCTAGATATGAATGCACGTGGTCTGTGAGATTGCATGCATTGTACTGGCCTTTATAGTGCCTGTTAGTATAATCTTTGGATGTCCGTTCTTCCGGTCGTGACGAATTCCTCGAGGTAGATAAAAGTACTGGGCTGGGCAAGTAAGGTATGAAGTCAGGAAGTAAGGCAGCTGCTAGGCCTAGGTCCGAAGCTCAACCCATCCAGTTCTGCATATTGTTCACACACACACATCCACACACACACACACACACACACACACACACACACACACACACACACACATATATATGTGTGTGTGTGTGTGTGTGTGTGTGTGTGTGTGTGTGTGTGTGTGTGTGTGTGTGTGTGTGTGTGTGATGTGTGTGTGTTTGGGTGTGTGTGTATATATATATATATATATATATATATATATATATATATATATATATTGACATCTTCCTGACTAACCAAGCTGTCAATGTATGATTCGATGGTATCAAAACGGGCTGTGAGTGCTGTAAACCGCACTTTCAGAGAAGCTGCAGCCTTACAGAGGGCAACAACGAGCAGAATCAGTATAAGGAGAGGAAGGTGGGCTAAGGGTTGTGGCGGTGGGGTAGCATTCTAAGGTGAGGCGAAGCGCTGAGGCAGGGCAATCTGAGACTACTTGACACAGCCATGCCAAACATTAACTCCTGGCATGTGTCACCGAGGGCATCTCCAGTGCGAGCTTTATGGTGTAGGTAGAGATGATGAAGCAGAAGCAAAAGCTGGAGGGGGTGTGAGGTGTTGCCGTACGGACAGAAACAGGTGGCATTACGATTTATTTTATCTACATCTGCAGTCTCTATCTGGAAATGCTCAGTGACAGGAGACTCGTACGTGGTCTCAGTAGCATCAGTAACTCCCGTTCTCTCTCTTTCTCCTTTTCTCTCTCTTCTTTTTCCCTTACTAACACTTTCTCTCCCCCCCATTTCTCTCACTTTCCCTTCTCTGTCTTATATATATATATATATATATATATATATATATATATATATATATATATATTTGTTCTGGCCTTGGCCAAGTGCTCGGTAGTTTTCAGGTTAAGGAATAATAGGTTGTCTGCGACTCGTTTATTGGTCAAGATTCCATTTTTCGGATAACCATGTGAAAGGGTTGCTGTGGAGCAACAAAATACAATATTCAATACAAAAGAAAAGAAAACAAAATAAATAAGTAAATATCCAAAATCACATGCTCACACTTCATCGTATGTCAAACAAACAAGTTTGAAAAATCATCAATAAATGATTCTTACCAGAGTGATAGCTGGACATTTCACTCCTCAATAATCGTGGCAGTCTCCCAATAACGTTAGTTGAATTTGAGGAAGGCACACCTTTTTACAATCCCGCAAAATAGCGGTTTCTTGTGTGCTTTCCTTCAGAAAACGAACCAGACCGCCTCTGTCAACATGGCGTTGCCATCCCTATACATCTTTCAAAACAAAGCTTTTTTACTTTTAGCACATACAAGCTATTAGGGGTTTGTTTCTCGATTAGGTTTATTCTATGATTGAAATTATCAAAACAAAATTACATCTCATAAACATTTGAATAACATATTAGCACTTTAATTTCCTAAGAAGGTATTGCATCTTACGAAAATATTTTGGCGCGTACTTCAAACTCAATGATGTGGATTACTATAATGCGAACATATATATATATATATATATATATATATATATATATATATATATATATATATATATATATATATAATCTCTCTATTTCCCCCTGCCCCCCTCTATCTTCCTCTTTTTATTTTATTATACTTTGTCTCAATTATATACAGGTTAAATACTAGGATTTTAATTTTTACTCCCTTGTGCTCCTGTAAGCTTAAAATTTTCTTTCTAGTGAAAATCTATCGAGAAGCTTTACCCGATGGGAATGAGCAACTCTGTATTTATTATAAATTTGACACTAATTATTAACTAGGATCGTGGGACCTCCATCAGTGGACAGTAGTTTTGAAAGCTTGCAGGCAGAGCAGGTTGTGCAGAGATGTTTGCTGGACTCCATCATTGTAATTATCGTTATCATTATTATAATTTTTGTCTTTATTCTCATTATTATTATCACAATTATAATTATAATAATTATTGCAGATGTAGTGATTGCTATACTGGTTATCATTATTATTGTTATTTTTATAGTTATAATAACAATACTGATAATCATAGTAATAATAATAATAGCAATAATAATAATGTCATTATTATCATTATGATAATAATAATAGTAATGATAATGATAATTATCATAATCATTATTACTAATATTATTATCATTTTTATTTAAATCCTTAAAATACTGTTAAGTGTTGCTATTATTCCCATAATTATCAAAATTATCATTAAAATTGTGTTATCATTATTATCATTATTATTGCCAATACCATTATTATAATAATTATTGTCGATATCCATAAAATTATCATGATTATAAAAAATTAACGAAATTATTGCCAAAATCGTCAAAATTACCATTTAAAAGCGAAAAATGAGTTTTTTCGACTGTTCTCAGAACCTGGAATATTTGGGTTGAAAGGAACGCTCATGAGGTTCGGTCCCGGAGAATGGTACCTGCAGCTCTTGACCGCGGTTGTTAGAATGTTGAAGTCGCTTGTGGTTCAAGTCATAGGGACATGAGATGGGGGACGCGTAGCCTGTGTACTCTATAGAGAACACAGAGTGCAGAAAGTGTCTGTCGCTATCCAACCAATATTTTGTGTGACACAAGTCTCTGGGCTCGATTTCTGACCCTGTCTAGCAGTCGCAGGTATGATGGAGGGCAGCAAGACCACAAGGGACAGTACTCCATGACTGGCCTAATAGGGGAGTGGTAGAGCATGTACAAGCCTTTGGCATCAAGGGGGGCATGATGTGACAGATGCATGCCATTTTCCTTGTCGTGTCTTATGCCATTTCCCTGATGTAGTCTGTGAAGGTGAGGCGGCTGTCGATCTGCACCCCTAGGATGCTGATGGCGCTGTCATAGACGAGGGTCCTGCCGCCCATAACCAGGGCCGGAGTGTGTGCGAGGGGAACCTAGCGTAGGTTTATCAAAATGGTCTGCATCTTCTCAGGGGCAAAGGTGACTCGTCATTTCTTGCTCCATGCGACGATGAGTTCTATGACGTCGTTGTTGTTCGACTTTGGTGGCTACAGGTGAAAGATAGGGTACAGTCATCTGCATTGCCCCGGGCATTTGGTAAGAGTTGCAGAAATTCTTTGAAATAAACAATACACAGTAATGGACCGATGATACTGCCTTCGGAAATTTAGAGGATGTACTATTTGCATTTTTTTTCCATGCAAGTAGTCTTCGAGTAGCAACAGCAGGGGTCCTGCTATGCTAAGGCTTCTCAGCTTTGCAATGGTGCCCTTGTGCCACATTCTATCAAATGCACTATTGATGCAATGACGAAGGTTTCATCCCGTGTATAGAGGGACTTGCCAGGCAGTCGTAGGTTGGAGGAGGTCCGACGCAGATCTCTGTGACCTGAAGAGTTGGTGTTCATCAAGGAAGCTGGTCATTCTTTTAACGAGAATTCTTTTATCGACATTCGCCAAGATGGACAAGGAAGATCTAGATTCAGGCAAGTGTATCTATACTGTCATGATCAGTTTAATTGCTTGGTAATTAATTCATTGAAAGAATAGAAGAAAAAGACAGGATCAAGCTCATTCTTTATTTTATATTTTATTTATCTTCAATAGGTCTTCCTTCGTTCCACATCGAAAATGTGTTCCTTCTCTGGCCTGGTCATGATGTTGACCATAAACCAATACCCATAGAAACCTCGATAAAATGTGCAAAATAAAATGTAATAAAAGAAATAAAGTTCAACAACACCCAAAAGGGATATTGCTGAGAGCAGCACGGTAATGAGAGAGCTGAATGCTCATGAGCAAGAGGCTGTCTGCTCCTGAATAACATTTTTTTTTTTTTTTTTTTTTTTTACTTTTGTTGGATTTCTTGGCTATCAACCAGCGGCATGTGGCCAAGGTTATTAAGCCAATGGATCCTATTTATTCTTTCAATATAAATAAGGTCATAAAGTTTTGTCTCCCTTAGAAAAGCTAATACTTTACTTATTATTTTTTCATAATTTGATAATATATTTGATATAGTGTAATTTATGTTATTTATTCTGAAATGTTTTTTTTATTTTTTGTCTGTTGTAACTGTATTTATGGCATGTTATTAATATGTGGCTGATTGTAAGGTTTAATGTGCAATGGGGGCACTGTGGAGGGAATCTTTTTTCTATGTAGGGAGTGAGGTGGGTCAATCTTGTAGTATTGACTCGAAGACGAGCCAATAGTACCTCCTCCCTTCTATTTTTTTCTGTGGGCGGTTTCCCACATTTCAATATTTTGCCTGATTTGTTTAGGCAGTTGCAGGTCGGTCCACTCACTTTGCCACAGGAGATGGATTTTTGCTTTTATAAGAGACACAAAACACCTGAGATCTGTCCGGACTATGCTAAGGTCCAGATCGTCTGTTGACCCGGCTTTTCGGTCAGCATGTTCATTGCCATGGATACCAGAGTGGCCTGGCACCCATATCAGCTTGATTGATTTGTTGGCACTATGTAGCTTACGAATGATATTACCCAGCAGTTCATTTTGAGTGGTTTCTAAGGATTTAATGGCTTTAAGTGAACTTAATGAATCTGAAAAAAATGACTTTTCTATCGTGGGTCGTCGATAGTGCA
>NW_020869627.1:81465-96465 GCF_003789085.1 Penaeus vannamei | reverse complement strand
CTGTCAATATCATCATTATCACTATTATGTTCATAACACTGTTTTATCATCACCATTATTATCATTATCATCATTATTATCATTATATATTATCATTATTATAATTATCATTATTATTATCATTGTTATCATTATTATCATTATTATTATCATTATTTTCATTATCATAAATAACATTAATAACAATAATGATATCATTATTAATACTATTAGTATGAGTTTTGCTATTATCAATATTTCTTTATTAAAATTAATATTGGTTTTATTATTAACATCATTATTAACATAATAGTTACATTAATATTATCAACGAAACGAAAATTGTGATCCCTTCCATCGTTATCATCATAATCTCTGTTTCCTTATTAACGTCATTATTCCTTGATGTCATTATTGTTATTGTTGTTATTATTATTATCATTGTCATTTTTAATAGTATTACCATTATCATTGTTGTTATGATAATCATTATTGTTATTTTTATCATTATCATTATCATTATGGTTATAGTTTTGATCATTGTAATTGTTATATTATTATTGAAATTATAGCATTATTATTACTGCTACTACTGTCATCATCATCTTCATTATTATCATAACTGTCTTTTTGCCACTTTCATCATTATTATTCCAATTATCCTCATTATCAATCTAATCATTGTTATTAGTAATATCAACATCCTCATTGTTATAATCATCATTAGTATTATTACTATTATTATCGTCGTTACTGTTCTTATCATTATTACCAGAATTTTTTATGTCATTTATATCGTTACTGTTATCATTATCATAACTATAAGGATAATTCTACCATCATTATCATCATCATATTCATTATTATCGTTGATAGTAATAATCTTAGTAGTAGTATTACTAGTAGTAGCAGCTGCATTACAGTAGTAGTAGTAGTGATACTAATATCGATATCAGAAATAGTAGCATTCTATCATTATTCTTATATTCTGTACTTTTTTCTTCTCTTTTTGCGATCAGTATACTTAACTCTACTTAACTCTCGTTCTTGATTACCACATTGATTCATATTTATCATCACAGGAAGAAAAGCTAGTCGTTCAAAGTTAAATCATTGGAATGACCTTTTCCTGATGGTAAATTCTTTTTGATTGAATTTTATAATTATCATCGGTGTGAATATCATCCTTCGACATCGTCATATGCATTGATATTATATCATTATCAAAACTTCTTATATAAGAGTAGATTATAAATACGTCAAGTCTGATTATCATTCTATTATTTTCTAATTTTCACTATTATTATCTCATAAAGTGTTGATTTTACACATGCCATGACTGTCATCATCATTGATATAATAATTTTAGTCATTATAGTTTATGATATGTGCAATCTATTTGGGCATAAAATTGATTGTCTTTTAAACAAATATATATTTTTTTTTTGGTTTTTGTGATACTAATCTTGTTATTACTTCCTAACAGTAATTTTGTCATTATTTTTTTACACTAACTTTGTCATTATTCTGTCTATTATACCAAAAGTTTCTCGGGAAATAGTTAACGTGATTATATCATGAAAATGTACAATAATAATAATAAAAAAAAACATTGGATATGAACGGGAGAAAGGAGAACAGAAAGAGTGAGAAGAAAAAAATCTTAGCATGACTGTCATCCATTCAAGAAGCCACGTGAATATCTTGGGATTTCTTTCTTTCCTGTCGCCATTGTTATCTTCCTTTCTATTTACATGATAAATGAAAATGAATATTGTCTCATGTGACCGGAGGAGAAATGAAAAGAGACCAAAAAGAAAAGAAAATAGATAAACATCGACATTATGGCGTGAGGAAAGGTCAGAAACAACTGGAGTTTATTGTTCCCGCAGGAGAGACACTTTCACCCTGCTTTCTGTTACGACATGGCGTGCGTTATTTTCACCAACAAAATCAACACTTGGCGCTGCAAAATACATGTTTAAGATGAGGTATATCTGTCTAAACGTTAAGTGGGAAACCAAACTGTGTAATCTCGTTCCTTAATTCTTATCCCTGTGTATATAAATTCGACAATATATTGTGCCGTTTCCAACACCATTTCTTCCAAAATTTGTATACCTATCGTCTGTATAAGAGAGAACGTGAGTTTCTCTTATCCAGTGTACTTTTATGATATTGTCTTTTCCTAAAATGCAGCAGTTTTACGAGCGCGGAGATAGCACTCATAACGCGTGAAACACCAGCGAGCGTTTGGGGAAGCAGGAGCATTTCGAGTTTACAACGGATATAGGAGCCATGAATTTGTGTTCACAGCTGTGTTCGCATTTCGGGTTGCAATATTTGATCAAGGTTTAATTTGATTATCTTGTAGTACCGCAAGAGCAAGAGTATTTTTTCTGGAATAACAAATGGATTGAGCGTTTTATATACTGTAACTTTTAAATTGTGGGATCCAATCAGTGGATACATCATGGCGTTTTAAAAATACTGATAAGTCACTCCTGCAACCCAAACCGTTTTCTTCGAATCAAGTCGCGTTCTCCGTTTTCTACGTATACTCAAACTATTTCAGAAAAAAAGACAGGTAGATAAATAAATGCAGAATATGTATACCATTTCCATGCAAAAACATTTTTAAACATTGACCATCTCTTAATTTTCAAAACCAGTTTCCAATTATATTAAGAAACCGAACACGGCGCAATTTGTGACAATTTCCTTGCCAATTCTCTTATGCAAACATGCCGAATCCGCCGTTGTTTCCTTGAATAATAAACTCTGTATGGCATTTGCATATCGATAAATCATTGTATTTCCAAATCTATAAGGCACTGCTATTTGCCTTCTATTTAACTTCAGGGTACGAACATGATGACGCATATGCAGCAGACCTACATATTTCTGTCTCTGACTTTACATGTTAGGAAGTCTTTGCACTTTCTCCTCTTAAAGCAAGTTCGTTTCTGGGAAAACACTGTGAGAGAGAGGGAGAGGGAAGGGACGGGCAAGCGTGTTTCTGGGTCTGGGGAAGGGAGGGAGGTGAAGAGGGAGGGTGATGCGTGTGTAGACATACAGATGGACAGACGGATGCAGAGAGTGACAGACAAGCAGATAGACAGACAGACAGAGAGAGAGAGAGAGAGAGAGAGAGAGAGAGAGAGAGAGGAGAGAGGGAGGGAGGGAGGGAGGAGAGAGAGAGAGAGAGAGAGAGAGAGAGAGAGAGGAGAGAGAGAGAGAGAGAGAGAGAGAAGAGAGAGAGAGAGAGGAGAGGGAGGAAGGGGAGGAGGGACTTTTTTTGACTTTGACACGTTTATTGAGACAAAGTAAGATTACATCTCAAGGAAGGGGGAGGGAGGAGAGAAGAGAGAGAGAGAGAGAGAGAGAGAGAGAGAGAGAGAGAGAGAGAGAGAGAGAGAGAGAGAGAGAGAGAGAGAGAGAGAAGTAGAAGAGGCATTCACAGAGAGAAAGAACATACAGATGGATAGATGGATGCATAGACGACACACAAACAACACACACAACACCACACAACAGGAGAGAGAGAGAGAGAGAGGAGAGAGAGAGAAGAGAGAGAGAGAGAGCAGAGAGAGAGAGAGAGAGAGAGAGAGAGAGAGAGAGAGAGAAAGAGGAGAAGAGAAGAGAGAAAGAGAGAGAGTAGATAGAAGAGGCGTGAAAAAGAGAGAGAAAAAAAGAAATAGATACAGGAAAGAAGAAAATGAGAGACGCGAAGGGCAGGCTATTAGTGAAACATAATTATATCAATAGTTTTATTATGTGAAGTAAAACAGAAGTAAACAAAACATTTGAGGTAAATGTATATACACAAGACATTTGAGTATAAAACTAAAGAAGTTAACAAGAACAAAGTCTATACTTATCCTTACCTTACATACAAAGAAACATAAAGCAAGATAACGAGACTAAATGAGCAAAACAACCCTTTTCATAGAAAACGTTTGCTGTTTTTTGTATCAAACTTCATTATAACCTAAACTCATGGCTGCTTCACCACGCTACGGGAACTAACCTAACGAAGAATGAGGTAACGACATCCGGGCAGTTTCAAGTCTCCGATCATCTTGCTAGTCAAGATAATGTTGTACCTTGGCTTCCTTGAAGACGGCCAGGTTACCAGAAGCCGTAGCCGCCGCCACCGCCGCCGCCGCCGCCCTTCTTGCCTCCCTTACCGCCGAAGCCGCCAAATCCGCCGAAGCCGCCGAAGCCCTTGCCTTTGCCCTTGCCGCCTTCGGGAGCAGGGCGGCTGTACACGGCCTCGTACGTCACCTTCGGCACGGTCACCAGCTTCCATTCCTGCACGTGGTGCACGACCGGCTTGTGGTGCACGATGATTGGCTTCTGCACGACGACGGGCCGGTGCTCGACGAAGGGCTTGTGCACCAGGACGGGCTTGTGCACGACGTGGGGCACGTGCTCGAGGAAGGGCTTGTGGATCACGTAGCTCGGGGGAGCGCTGTCGCCGTAGCCGCCGCCCTTCTTGCCGCCGCCGCCCTTCCCGATGGCGCACACCTGGCCCGCCAACAGCAGCACGGCTGACAATAGAACCTGGGAAAGAAGGAGACAGATTCAATAAACCTAAAACTAGAATGGTTGCACGTGGATAGGTCAGTAGCCAGATATGTATGGAGACACACACACACATACATACATACAGTACACACACACACACCAATATGTATGGATATGTATATACATACATAATACATATGTGTGTAGGTGTGTAGGTATGCAAGTATGTACTGTATCTACATACAGTGAAAGACAGAGAGAGAGAGAGAGAGTAAGAAAGAAAGAAATAGAAAAAAAGAGAAAGACAACGAGGGAAAGAGAGAGAGAGAGTGAGGAAGAAAGAGAAATAGAAAAAAACGAGAAAGACAACGAGAGAGAGAAGAGAATAAAAAGAGAGAAATACAAAGAGAGGAGAGAAAGAGAGACAGAGAGAGAGAGAGAGAGAGAGAGAGAGAGAGAGAAATAAAGAGAGAAATACAAAAGAGAGAGAGAGAGAGAGAGAATGAGAGAGAGAGAGAGAGAGAGAGAGAGAGAGAGAGAGAGAGAGAGAGAGAGAGAGAGAGAGAGAGAGAGAGAGAGAGAGAGAGAGAGAGAGAGAGAGAGTAAAAAAATCATGTTTATACTCGTCGTTACCTAACCTATAACCTACAGGTGAAAAAAAGTGGGCTGGCAACCTGATGTTAGGTAAAGACTGCAAAAAAGAAACACATTTCATCAACTTTCTCTACTAAAAAGAAAAGCAAAAAATGTATCGCCTCGTCGATCTGAACAAACACAGTCATGACGAGAGCCGAAGTAAAATACCCCGACGACGCGCTGTTTTGTGCCTCATAAAGCCCGCCAAACGAACCGTACCCAAAACAAACGAGCAGAGACGTGCGTGCCCGTATTCCCTCGCCCCAGAGACGCATCTCGACTGAATAAAGCGATGGCCGTATGCTCGGAGCGTGAGGTCACCCTTGCCCTCGAGGCGTTGCAACGAGCGGAGGCCACTTCCCGGACAGGTTCCTCGTACGCCGAAATGGTGATCGGTCATTCGGGCGGCTGGTCGATGCCCGCCGCTCTCGCCTCCGCTGGGGCTCCCTGGCTCTCCTTTCCCTCAGTTTTTTTTTTTTTTTTTACTTACTGCTCACTTGTTTTTTTTTATTTATTATTTTTTTACTTAACTGTTCACTTTTTTATGTTTAACTGTTAACTTTTTATACTTAACTGTTCACTTGTTTTTACTTGTTTTCATTCATTAATGGAGTGATATTTGAGTTTTGAAATTCTTATCGTTATTGTTATTCGTTGCAACTGGAAAAGGTGTTCAATTGCGTTTACGGAATTGGAATGATTACATCAAAGCATATTGCAACTGAATAAATTAAACTTTTGAATATATACATATATATGTCCTTCACCGTTTTTCCTTGAACCCCTTTCACTCTCCGGCATTTCTATTTTCCCTTTCTACTCCTTCACTCCATAATCCTGTTCTCCGCCTCTCTCTCCCCCTCTCTTTGTCTTCCTCATCTTTTACTTTCTCTTTCGCCACTTCCTGATTCATGGTTCTCACCAGTCAAATCTGGATGCTTGGGAATAACTTTCCTCTCTCTCTCTCTCTCTCTCTCTCTCTCTCTCTCTCTCTCTCTCTCTCTCTCTCTTTCTCTCTCTCTTTCTCTCTCTCTCTTCTTTCTCTTTCTCTCTCTCCTCTTCTCCTCTCTCTTCTCTCACTCTCCTCTCCTCTCTCCCTCTCTCTCTCCTCTTCTCTCTCTCTCTCTCTCTCTCTCTCTCTCTTCCTCTCTCTCCCTCTCTCTCTCTCCTCTCTCTCTCACTCTCTCTCTCTCTCTCTCTTCTCTCTTCTCTCTCTCTCTCTCTCTTGGTCTAGAAGCTGAGCAAGACACGAGTAACCTAATACGACCTCGTGTGGAAAGGGAAAGTGACCCGCCGTGCATGAGGTTAAAAAAGTTCAAGTAACATTATAGTCTATCAAGAACCGATGCGCTGATAGCAAAATAGGGAACTTACACTTATTAATACTAAAGAAAAAGGCGGTCACTCCATAGCATGATGAAAGAGATAAGCGCGTATTGCACACCGCTACATCTGCCAAAATCGGGAAGATCGACAACTCAGCAGACGCCCAAGAAGACCGCTAATATCCAAGCTTTTCAACTCAGTGATAAAAGCGGCTTCTTCAAAATCCCCGTAATGACGAAAAAAGACAGAGAAAGAAAACGGGATAATCTAAAATCTTTTGTACTCGAGCTCCGTGAAGAGAGTTTCTGATGTTATCTGCTTCTCGATTCTCTCTGCCGAGAGGTGTTTGTATAATGAAGGAGCGAGTTAGAAAACTTGATATTGTTTATCATGGTAGAAAGTACAGCGAGGAGGCGGGGCTATTGTCGCGCTGGAAAGCAACGCCACTAACGGTCAGGAAGAGAACCTCCCCCCCCCTGCCCCACGCCCGACATAAAAAAGAAAAAAAAAAGAAGAAATGACTAATGCGTGTCGCTGGGTCCTTTCACGGGCTCCCATGTATTAATTTTCACGCTCCGCCCATACCCGCCGTTCTTCTCACCGTTGCAAGTTCCACTCACGTTCCTCCTAAGACGTTCTCAGGACTCGCCCTCTTTCCTTCTCCTTCGGTTTGAATTTTATTTTACGTTGATATCTTGAGACGAAGACCGAAAATGGCGATAGCAATGACCGAAGGCAAATTATATTAAAGAAAAGGATACGAGAGTGAAGTTATACGATACGCGGAGAAAGGTGAAAGTCAGGTTGTAAAAAGACGGATACAGAGAGAAAGAGAGAGGAGCTGCAGAGAAAGAGAAAGAGGGAGAGAGAAAAAAAACGCGATTGTGATAAAGCAGCGGAATCAGGTTTGCGTTACGACTCGACGGCACGTTCTTCCTTTTTTCCCTTTCTCTCTCTCTCTCTCTCTTCTTTTCGTTTTTTTTTTTTTTTTTTACTTTCATCCGCATCTTTCACCATGCCATTGCAAAGCGAGACAAAGGTGAAGGAGGCGTATCTAATGAGAAACGTGGGCGGGGCTTAGTCATGTCAGGTCGGTTAGAGGCACAAAACATGACCACGACCTTGCCTTCCACCCGTGTCCGGCGCCCTTTTTGCACGGTGCCTCTTGCTCTCGGGCTGTTGTTGCTAATGCTGTTGATGATATTGGGAAATAGTTGCAAGGTTTTTTTGCGTGAATTAACGAAGCTATTTTCAGGGATGAGGCAACTAATTTTGTAATTTTTGAACATATCTTTCGAATCTCGCTAAAGATTATCTGTGCCAAGTTCATCATCAATGCTACGATATCTTCTCATAATGCATTCAACGTACTTGATTATTAAAAGAAGTTTGAGATTTCAAAGATAAAAGCGCTTGTACTAAAGCATTCTGTTCTCGCGCGCGCCACTCGGGGAGCAGATGTAATCAAGGATATCGTTTTACAAGAACAGCACAGCATGAAAGTGAAATATGCAAATGTGCTCTGACGCAGAAGGACCTGGAAGCAAACTATGTATATTATCCACTCAGACACTTTCATGTGAATACATCTGCAGCCACTTAAGCGGAGACGCGAGCGAACAAGCAGACACACGCGAAAACACCGGTTTACTGTTACACTGTATGAACGCACGAACACTTATTTTTACCCCACTAAGAGAAAAAAATATCAGCGTCGTATTTTCAGACGCTGTAGACTGTCTCCCGAAAACCCCGTTTTACGAAGGTACGTTTCGAAAGACAAAAGACACTTCACATATTTCGAAGAAAGTTTTCGACGAGTTTCGCTGGTCGGAAGCCCGCGCCGTAACAAGTTGAGGGGAAACTCTGCAATTTCCATCGAGGTGACGGAAGAAGTCGGCACGTGATCACACACTCCCGCGTTTTACTGCAATTTCGGAGGAACTTTCACTGATCAATTCGAAAGGATGGAAAACAACAAAATCACTAAAAGAGAGAGAATCGAACGAAAAACGGATGTAAACAAATGAACGTTCGACTGCGATGAAACACGAGATAAACACGCGAAGGAGAGCACGAACAAGGGATTTCCCTGTGCAAGCGCTTTGTTAATGAGACACTTAGGCTAAGGACCCTTTAATTATCTAATTACCGTGTAAATTAGAGTGGCGCGTGAATGTCAAGTGTGCTCTATCTGAAGGCGTAGCGTATACTGTTCATGAAATTTGTAGCATGTGACAAATTTGTATGGCTAGCGTGGTCTTTGACAAAATGGTATACAGCAGAAGGGGTAAGTACTGACCTACAGTGCGTGCTGTGTCCTGTGCAGGGAATATTATGTATACCGTCGTTTGGGTGCGTACTTTCATTCATAGACTGCTGTCTACCTATACATTAGCAATGAATTAATACTCATATTTCCTTTACACACACACACACACACACACACACACACACACACACACACACACACACACACACATATATATAATATATATATATATATATATATATATTATATATATAAGTATATATATATGCATGTATATATACACATAAACATATATATATACACATGTATGTTCGTATGTATTTGAGTGTATATGTTAACAAATAAGTATACTTGCTTAAGTGTGTGTGTACCTGTACATGTGCATATACGTGCATGGGGGAAAGGAGGCGGGGTTCTCACACAGGAAGAAAGTGGCGGCGGGCGTGGGCGGGGCGAACTACTCTAACAAGCAGGAGGAGGCGGAGAGTGTCATGCGGCGCCTCATGACCTCCGCGTATGGTTTAGAGATGTAATCCATGAACCAGCGACCATGTGCCATATCTACTCTACACACTCGCACGGATCCACCAGCACCGTCCCAAGCGTACGTGAGCGCGCGCGGCCGTGTCCCAGGCGGAGAGAGAGAGCGCGCGGACGAAGGGAGTGGAGAAGCACCTCCCAAGTGGAGCTCCGGACCCGCCTCCACCTCCAGCGAAGAGCGTGACCCTCCGCTCGCTCGCTGACCTGGATTATGTAACTCTCGCTCTCAACCTTACCTGGACCTTCATCTTGAAGTGACTGCACGTTTCCACCTTCGTCGCCGCTTATATACCTCGGGATTTGTAGTTCGGCGCCAAATACTTTTACCAGCACATTTACCTCGCCTTCTCCTTTCTATATGTGAGCGGCGGGGGGAGGGGGGGTACAGCCGGCCATGACGAGTGCATGTGAAGGCTGCACGTTTTTCTTTGATGAGTCTTGTGTTATATAGTGCATGATCAAGGCAGAAGAGTCCTTGATGGCGGTACAATATCCAGTATTTTCCTTCCGGAGAATTGTTATTATTACTTTTCATTTATGATTATTATTATTATCATTATTTTACCTAGCTTTGATCTGACCTTTTGTCGTGCAATCCGTCTGCCCTCTGATAAACTTGGGATGATAGATCGCACAAAACAATAGGCAATCTCACAAGATAATTATTCAAATACAACGACCTTTTCAAAACAAAAGTCTTACTTTCATACAGGCCTTTCTGCTTTCGCACCGGGATATAACCCAGCATGATTTCTCGGATTATATCACAGCGAACATGTTATGATGATATTCTCAGCCCCGCTCCGCAGAAGGGTAAAGTTTATCTGTATTTACTTGGCAGCGCCAATGTTTACGTATAAGACCAAGGCGTTTTGTCTCGAGTTACATATACAGGATCCACGTGTTGCGGAGAAGGAAGAGGGTGAGTGGCAGGGTGAGTGGCAGAGTCTATAACGTACCCGAATATTCATACAGACTTATACAACACCAAAGACCCGTTGTTAGCGACGGTGACTGCATAATTGCACAACCGACTGCTTGTAACAACTTCTCCCGCACAACGTCGTAGAATTTCTCCCTCTTTCTCTTCGTTCAAAATCAACAACCAGTTCCTGCCTGAAGGTGTGTGCAACCAACAGTTTTTGGTACAGCTTCGCCTTCTCTTCAAGCGAGTAACTACCAATTTCTGGTAGTCGAGCAATGCATAAATAACCATTAAGATTCACCAGCCTCCCGTCAGGCGTTGGGGGGGGGGGGGGGGTGAGAGGTAGTGCAGCAGGGAAGTGGGTATTGAAGAGTGAGAGTGATATGACCAGTTGTGTGACCTGTGTCGACCTTCTGTGCTTCGGCTACCGGGTTGAGCTGACCAGATGGAGGTCTTTGTCACCGGGAGTGGATGTCACTTTGATAAGGTGCCGTTTAAATGTACATTACAGTTTATGCGTCTTGTTACCTTCCTGCCTGTGTCTCAGTCTTTTGTACCACCTTCCTTTCTCTCTCTCTTCCTCTCTGTGTCTCACCGTTTATCTGTCTCTCTACCCCTCTCTCTCATTGTCTATCTGTCTATCTATCTGTCTGCCTGCCTGCCTGTCTGTCTGTCTGTCTGTCTGTCTGTCTGTCTGTCTGTCTGTCTGTCTCTCTCTTCCTCTTCCTCTTTCAAGCAGATGGCATTATTAATATTGCTTAGTGCTAGAATTGTCATTATATCTATTAACATCGTAAATGAAACGATTTCATATTTCATTAATACTTTTGCTAATAACTAATACACTTGACGGCATGATTATCTTTGTCTATTTATCTATCAGAAGGTGTGCGAAATGAAATGATAATTTCATGAATCATTAATTTCATTATCATTATCATTCCATTCAGGAATGTTTTACTGTAATACCATTTGCATATGTACGTGTAAGTGTGCGTATGTAGGTTTATGTGTGTATTTTTATCCGTGCCTGTGTTCATCAGTGCGATTATGCGTGTGTGCTTGTGTGTGCATACGTCTATTTGTACGTCAATTTCTTACTGCTTGCCGCCCCGTACGTCAATGGATAAGCGCCGTTCGGAGATGATTGGGCGTGTCCGTTTGAGAGGGACAGGTGACGGGCGATCATGGCCGAAAATAGAACCACGAGGGAAAGGATTTTTTAAAAACGACTCTTCAGACCGCCAGGGAAGAAGGGACTTTTTGAGGCATTTATAAAAACCTACTTTCATTTTATGCGAGGACATGAGGTCAGGCTTGGGATACACGTGGGCGGCGAGGTTGCTTCATGTGACCACGGCATGAGACTACCAACCACCATCGCGCCGTGGTTCGCCTCTCGATTCTTTCGCGCCAAACAATAGACGGTCGAAATGCGTCCGATGAAAGGGATTGGATGTGTGAATGTTTTATTAATTCTTTTTTTATTGGATTTCGTGATCCTCCGTTACTTGCATGCCGTATCTCCCTCTTCCTCCTTTCATTCCTCCCTCTCTTTCGCTTTCTCTCTCCTCTCTCTTCTCTCTCTCTCTCTCTCTCTCCTTCTCTCTCTCCTCTCTCTCTCCTCTCTCTCTCTCTCTCTCTCTCTCTCTCCTCTCTCCTCTTTCTACCTCCTCTCTTTCTCCAATCCCTCAAAGAACGAACTGCTGCTCACCAGAATCTCATATTTACTACTCTCCCGTTCCTCCATCTCCTCACTTTCCCCCTTACTAACCGAGCGAAATGCCCCCTCCCATTTCCTCCCTCTCCACGCTCTCCTTCAAGTACTATATTTCCCCATGCAACCTTAAAAGCGAGAGAGTTAATTAAAGTTAACTACGAGTTAACTGTTTTGCAACCGAGGAGCGCAAGAAAGAGTTGCGTCATGCAGCGGCGGGCAACTGCAACGAACGCGGAGCAAAGGTGAGTCCCTGCACAGCTCCCACGAACGCTATGCACTCGTCAACTTTCCTCTGTTATCTTGAGGCTGTGTTATCTTCTGAGTCTGTTATCATGCTGGTTTCGCTGCCAGAGGGTCGTGTGGTGTCAAGATGGGTGTCAAGATAGGTCGTGACACCTACGTTGCTGTGTCACGCATCGCGACTGTCATTTTTTTTTTGGATCGTGTTAGAGCGTGACGTCACTACCGTGGTATTACTATTATTTATGGTTTATTTTGGTTTTGGATCATTGTTTTTTTCGGTCTTTTTTATACTAGGTCTTTAGGTATCATATGATAGAAAAATAATGGCATTTGTAAAAGAATTTAAAAATGAATGATAAACCTTTGACATTGACAATTGATGACAACAATAACAGTATTGATAATCGCAATTATCTTAATCGATAACAATATGATAATGATTATGATAATGGTATTTAATGATGAATATAATCATGATAATGATAACAATGATAACGTCAATGATTACCTATAAAATCGTGCATCAGAAAATTGAAATCCGGCAGCAAAAACAAAAAACCAAATGATACATCAACAGGACCGCTTTCCTATCACCGATCTAAGCAAGAACAACAACAGCAAAAACAGTCACTACATCAACATCACTAATAACAACAACAAAACAAAAACAACAACAACAGCGGAAAGTCGAGTTACAACCTCACACGAGACACTCAATAACACGCAGTACAGCGAAAATGCATATAATCCTCTGTCTCCAATCCCACTGAACAATAAAGACCTTGATTTGATCGGGACGAGTTGAAAAATGAAGCGATTTATGAGCACATCAATCATTGCCAATTCGGGTTTAGAATGATTAACAGCGGACTATCAGAGGCCAAATGAGACCAGGGTATTGGCTCGTGGAAAAGCGCCGGGAGACTCATTTTCGTGTTTTGGGGGAATCATGGAGGAATAGAGGAGAGAGAGTCATGGAAGCTGGAAACGGAGGGAGAAAGAGAGAGAGATATGGAGGAGCTGAACGGAGGGAGAAGAGAGAGAATATGGAGGGGCCTGAAACTGGAGAGAGAAGAGAGAGAGTAACTGGAGGAGCTGGAAACCGGAGGGAGAAAGAGAAAGAGTCAATTGGAGGAGGCTGGAAAACGAGAGGAGAGCAGCAAAGAAGTATGGAGCAGCTTGGTAAAACGAAGGGAAAGAGAGAAGATATGGAGGAGCTCGGAAATGGCGGAGAGGAGAGAGAATACTGGAGGAGCTGAAACCGGGAGGGAGACGCAGTAAATAGTATGGAGGAGCTGGAAACGAGGGACGAGGAGAGAAGAATAATGGAAGGACGCTGGGAAACATAGAGAGGAGAGATAGGAGGAGCTGGAACCGAGAAGAAAGAGCTGGAGAGCTGGAAACGGAGGGAGAAGAGAGAGAGTATGGAGGAGCTGGAAACAGAGGGAGAGGAGGGAGAATTTGAAGGAGCTGAAACGGAGGGAGAGGAAAGAGAATATGAAGGAGCTAGATAAATGGGCGAGAGGAGAGAGAGTATGGAGGAGCTGGAAACGGAGGAGAGGAGAGAGAATATGGAGGAGCTGGAAACGGAGGGAGAAGAAGAGATGAGAAGCTGGAAACGGAGGGAGAAGAGAGAGAGTATGGAGGAGCTGGAAACGGAGGGAGAAGAGAGAGGAATATGGAGGAGCTGGAAAGAGGAGAAGAGAGAGAATATGGAGGGCTGGAAACGGAGAGAGAAAAGAGGAGGAGTATGGAGGAGCTGGAAACGGAGGGAGAAGAGAGAGAGAGTATGAGGAGCTGGAAACGGAGGAGAACTAAGGAGAAGAGAGAAATATGGAGGAGCTGGAAACGAGGGAGAGGAGAGAGAATATGGAGAGCTGGAAACGGAGGAG
Organism: Penaeus vannamei; assembly: GCF_003789085.1. Lineage (NCBI taxonomy): Eukaryota > Metazoa > Arthropoda > Malacostraca > Decapoda > Penaeidae > Penaeus > Penaeus vannamei. The sequence continues at coordinate 82,402 of NW_020869627.1, read as the reverse complement.
AGGAGAAAGAGTATGGAGGAGCTGGAAACGGAGGGAGAGGAGAATATGGAGGAGCTGGAGGAGAGAGAGAGAATATGGAGAGCGGAAACGGATGGAGAGAGAGAAATATGAGACTGGAAACGGAGGAGAGGAGAGAGAGTATGGAGAGCGTGGGAACGGAGAGAGAAGGAGAGAGAGCTTGAAATGGAGGGAGAGAGGAGATATGGAGGAACTGGAACGGATGGAGAGGAGGAAATTAGGAGAACTTGAAAGGAGGGAGAGGAGAGGAAATGAGGAGTCGGAAATGAGGGAGAAAGGAGAGAATATGGAGGAGGCCTGAACGGAGAGAGAAGAGAGTTATTGGAGGTAGTGAAACGGAGGGAGAGGAGGGAGAATATGGAGGAGCTGGAAACGGAGGGAGAGGAGAGAGAGTATGGAGGAGCTGGAAACGGAGGNTATATAATAATATAATATATTATATAATATATATATAGATATATATAATAATATGTATTATATAATATATATATATATATAATATAATATTATAATATATATATAATATATAGTATATATATATAGAATATATATATATAATAATATATATATATATAAATATATATATAATAATATAATAATATTATATATATATAAATTATAATATAGTATATATATAGTATATATATATATATATAAATAAATATGTATATATATATATAATATATATAATATATAATATATATAATATATAATATATATATAATAAATATATATATATATATATATATAGTATATATATATATATTATATACTAATAATATATATATTATATATAGTATGTATATAATATATATATATATATAAATATATATAAGTATAATATATATATATTATAATATATATATATAATATTAATAGTATACTATATATATAATAATATAAATTTAATAATATATTA
>NW_020869627.1:42500-57500 GCF_003789085.1 Penaeus vannamei | reverse complement strand
GTATGTGTATATATATATATATATATATATATATATATATATATATATATATATATATATATATATATATTCTTATACTCTCGCAAACATATGTCTGCGAGATAGAGAGAGGGAGAATCTGTAAAATGCTTAAAAGTTTTAATTTTTTCCCAGTTGACATATTTTCGTCAAGATTACTGCCTCTAAACGGCCTGAGCGAGGAGGCCCCGCCCGCCGTATGTCAGGCGCCGCTTACCTTATGGGCGGCCGCTCGCGAATCCGTCCGGCGAATTTTATTTAGTTTTAGCACGTAGTTTTTTTCTCTTCTCCTCCTTCTAAAAAGGTCCGTGCTTTTCATTGTTTTTTATATAATTTTCTCTATAACCATGGAGAATAGGAATGATAATGATAAAAGTAGTAAAGAAGTGGTAAAGAATAATGGTATTGATAACGACGATGATAATTATCATAATGTTAATAGTAGTGATAAAAACAATAATATTCATTGTGATGATAATTATGATGATAGTAAAATGAATGATAATCACAAAAAAACAATAATAATGATAACAATAACAATATCGAAAAGGATAATAACAATGACAGTAAATATAATGATAACAATTATAACAATTTATACAATACTACTACTACTGATAATGCTAAGAATCATAATATTAATGACAATAATGACAGTTATATTGATATGATTAATAATCATAATTACAATTGTAAAGACAATAACAGTAATGATATTATTGATATCTATTATTATATATATTATTTGACAACAATTTCGTAACATAATTCTACGCGTAATTTGTTTTTTCATCCGGTTCTTCAACCTTGTATCTGACGCCTGATACTATAACATACAACACACACACACACAAAGTCATCATATTCAGCATACACACACACACAAGCGTACACACACACAAATCATATTCAGGATCTATTAGCATCCTGTTCTAACTCTAGCATCAACACGCCATTTCAATTGTTGTTATTACTGTTGTTTTAAATATTTGCTGTTGTCGCCACAGTCATCGCCATCCTTCTCCGAGGCAAGTACGCTTTAGTAAAGCAGTTAAACCGTCAGTTATTGCATATTCGTTATCTACACGATAATCCCAGGGGGGGCCTTAAGAAGGAAAGTAGGTGGAGAAGGGGTAAGGAAGAGGGAGAAGAAAGAGGACTTAAAGACGTAGAGGGGAAAATGAAGGGGGTGAAGAAAGGGGAAGCGGATAAGGAAAGGGGATAAGGGCTTATGGAGGAAAAGGGGAGGGACTTAAAAAAAGAAGGATAGGGAAGTTGAAACGGAGGGGACATAAAGAGGAATGGATTAAAGGGAGACAGAGACAAAGGAGAAAATAGAAAAGGGAGGATAAGGAATGATGGTGATAATCATAATAATGATATTAATGATAACAGGAACAATAATGACAATGAAACATGATACTGATGTTAACAATAGTAATGATAATAATAACACAAATTATGATAATGATAATTGTTATCATTCTGATAAGGATGGTAATGATGATAATAGTAATAATAGTAATAATAAGATGATGATTAATAATGATAATGATAATAGTAATAAAGATGATAACTGTGAAATTAATAATGATAATAAAAATGATGATGATAATGATTACAATAATAGTAATAATAATAATGATAATGGTAGTATCCCCACTACAATTAATGATAATAGTGACAATGGTGATAATAATGATAATTATTATAGTAGTGATAATACTAACAATGTTAATGATAATGATAGTAATAACGATAGTAATAGTAATAATGGTAATATGATATGCTAATAATTATGGTAACAACAATAATGATAATGATGATAATAATAATAAAAAATATAATAATGATGATAATAACAATAATATCAATAGTAATAATCATTATAGTAATATTGATAACAAAGATGATAATAGTAATGCTAATAATATCAATAACAATAATTACAATGAAAATGATAATAGTAATAATAATGATCATAATGATAACAATAATGATAACATAAATGAGTAACAGTAATATGATAATAATAATAATGAAAACAATAATTATAATAAGAGTAAGAATTATTATCATTATAATCAGTAGAAATACAATTATTATCATTACTTGATCATCATTATTATCGTTTATTATAATAATCATAATGATTATGGTAATAATGATAAAAATACTGCTACTAATAATAATATTAATAACAGTAATAATAATAACATTGATAATGATGATAACAATAATAATGATGATGGTAAAATATGATGATGAAGATGAAAATGATAATAACAACAATAATAATAATAACAATATTAGTATTAATGATAATGATAATGATGATAGTAACAATAATGATAATAGCATTAACAACAACAATAATAATAATATTAACAATAATGATGATAATAACAATAAAGACAACAATGCTACTACATTTACTATTGCTAATAAATAAAACAATAATAATAATGACAATAAAAAGAATAATAGTAATAACAATAATAGTAATCATGATAATCATAAATCAATGATGGTAATATCAATAACAATGATAACAGCAACAGTAAAAGCAATATTAATCATTATTATCATAATCATTTTATTATCATTTCCATTAGTACTATTATCATTGTTATCATTTTATCATTATCATTATTGCCATAATTATTCATATTATCATTATTATCACTATTATTGTCAATACTAATATTATTATTGTTATTATTGATATCATTATTATCACTATCATCATCATTATCATTATCACCATTATTTTATTATTGTTATCATTATCATTATTATCATAATGGTAATATTGATAAGAATAATAGTAATAATGATAATAATCTCATTAATAATTACTATCATAATATTTTAAAATAATAAAGACAGAAGTAAGAATGATAATAATACACATGCACATATTTTCCACCAGAGAATCTCACACACATCTCACATTCATATTCTGAAAGTGACATTCGACACTGAAACAAAGATTAAAATGTTTACATCAGTCAGGTAAGAGAGCAGTCAAAATAAGAAAAAAGAATATTACTTTGCAACTGGTTAAGTTGTATCTCAGGATTTGATATTTTCAATTCAGTGATCCAAAAGACAAAAGTTGTTTTCTTTAAGCTTCTATTATGCTAAAAATACTTCAAGGATTTTTAATTGCCTGTTGTATATATATATATATATATATATATATATATATATATATATATATATATATATATATATATATATATATTATATATATATATATAACCTTCACTGTACTATGTTTGTAGGGGGAGAGGGGGTTGATGTATGGTAAAAAGTGTAAACAAAAACAGACAGATAGATGCAGGCCCACGTGTGTCTCTACATGCAATCATGCATGAACAGATTTCATTGTGACAAAGAAGAAAAGGTATGAATGAGGGTTGATACCTTCACAACACAGATGTACCTGCTGCGTTTCAATCAAATTTTCATCTGAAATACATGATTTCTGACGAATATTGAATCGAAACCTCTCGGATATTCATTCTTATTATCTTGCATGCTGTGTGTGTGTGTGAGTGTTTGTATGCGTGTGTAGCTGCCTAATACCTTACGCATCTACTGTGTTTATTATGCTGACTATAATGAGATATATTCAATTCGCACTGTATCATTACCGTCGATGTTACCCGTGCCTACAGAGATATGTATGTCACTCACTACGCATGTCCATATAAGGACAGGGGCGTATGATCATATTCTAAAAGGTATATGTTACTCCAATTGATGTTGCTGTCCACTACGCCTGTGGCCACATTTGTAGTCCAGCAAATATGCCTAAAAATAAAGTGTATAAAAGGAAAAAAAGGGAAAAAAAAAAAAAAAACACGGGGGAGAAACGAGGACATGACTTGGCATGAGCTCCAGCAAACCCTGGCAAAGAGCAGCAAACTCCGATATAAATGTCGTGAGTCACACCCAAACATCATCCGACACAGATTGTCGACTTCCATATAAACACGCGAGGGAGATGGAGACTGCTGGGGCCGGGGGGAGGGGAGGGAGGAGGGGGGGGTAGAGGATGTCAGGGAGGAAGGGATTAGGGAGGGGGAGGGGGGTAAGGGAGAGGCTAGGACGAGTATGAGGGTGGGGGGTGGGGGGGGATTTAAGTGAAGGTTGGCCTTTGTTAACAAGTCGGGATAGGAGAGAAAGGAACAGCTGTAGCGAGATGAGTCGTCCTCCCGGCGAGATGACCCGGACCTGCTGCCGAGGGGCTTGGCCGAAAGACACCACCGGCGGGTCGCGTTTTCACATCCAAAGAAGCAGAGCAAAGGAGGAGAGGCGGGCGGGTGGGCGCGGATCGGCCTGATAGCAACGGCCCTTTCCTAAATATAGCGAGGAAACAATCTCCCTGGCGATGGATTCAATTACCGTGGGATTATTTCGGGTTCGAAAATGATGGCTGGACATGAAGGTTCTCGACAGATATGGAGGTTCGAAAGACGTTGCTCCTCGGGGAATCCTAATTATATTGGCATTTTAAAATAATGATATGCTCGAGCTAATATTATGCCGGATTTGTTTTCGTCTAAATTCAGTCAACGTATTTGCATTGTGTATGTAGATCTAGCTCTCTCTTCGCCTGTTCATTTGTCTACACACAATCTCTCTATTTATTTGTATGTCTATCCGTTTGTTTATCAGTCAGTCTGTCTACCTAGCATTCAGTCCTATCTGTCTACGTAACATTCTATCTACCTTTCTGTCTATACACTATTAGAACATACGGCTGTTCTTTTAGTCTTTAAAACGTAGTACACCTATATATTTATATACCTAAGAGCACTATCACTAATACTAATGGGGGCGTATTTAGCACAGTGACTCTCAGATTTTGATCAAGTACCTTTTGAAGGTTTGTATCTCTAAGTACGTCACCCGTTGTAAAATCTGCTAATATTTCTTTCGAAATTTTAAGGCAATACTTATACAATACAAATCTATGCGTTAAATAAATGTAAATAGAAAAAAAAGTGGAGCGTGTCCCGTGCCCATTGGAAACTTTTCTTGCACCCTAGATTGCAAATCACCGCTCTATAGGTACCGTGCATGTGCAAAAAACGGCGCCGAAGGATGATTTGCGCATTGTTACTTTGCGACCAACACCGCCTGAGATACAGCAGATAGCACCGCGACCGATCTCTAAGCGCTTATAGTAATCGGTACTTTTTGGTACTCTTAGAAAAAGAGTAGGATAATTCTGGTCTAAAAGCACCGATAGCGTATTTGTGTGTGTGAGAGAGAGAGAGAGAGTATAAGAGAAAGATTGAGACAGACAGAGAACCAGTAAGAATGAAAACTACGCACAATCTCTCTACTTCACTATTACCATTCAAATTACCTTATGAATATTAGAAAAATATATCCACAAAACAGAAGTCCCAAATCACGTTCCATAAAAAGTCCAAATCTAATACGTCTCATCATAGTTTACAAATAAAAAATTAAAAAAAGAAAAACGCCTACAAAGATGACAAGAAACAAAACAAAAAAAATGTTCTAATATGTCACATACAAAATCAACAGCAAGAAAACACCAACAACAAAAAAACAGAATAAAACGAAATAAAACCCTTTCGAAAGTCAAAAACGAGTGAACGAGACGAGACTGATGCTGCGGCCTGATCTGACGACGACGATCCCATGCTCGCAAAAAGGGCGGGCGCGCGCGTGAGAGATCCGAGTCCTTTATGGGATGGATCGACCCACAACCGAGGCGGGCGAGGGATGCCACGTCATGGCGGAAGAAAGAAAGGGGCTGGTTTGTGGTTGGTTTGTAGGCTAGCGTGTTGTATTTTTTGTATTTGTGTGCTTTGTTTGTAGGCTGGAGTGTTGTTGTTGTTGTTTTTATTTGTGTCTGTGTGCTTTGTTTTGTAGGCTAGCGTGTTTTGTATTGTGTGCTTTTTGTAGGCTAGCGTGTTGTATTTTGTTGTATTGTGTCTTTGTGTGCTTTGTTTTGTAGGCTAGCGTGTTGTATTTGTTGTATTTGTGTCTTTGTGTGCTTTGTTTTGTAGGCTAGCGTGTGTTGTATTTGTGTCTTTTGTGTGCTTTGTTTTTTTGTTGTATTTGTGTATTGTTGTATGTAGGCTAGCGTGTTGTATTTTTGTATTTGTGTCTTTGTGTGCTTTGTTTTGTGTGCTAGGGCGTGTTGTATTTGTGTCTTTGTGTGCTTTGTTTGTAGGCTAGCGTGTTGTCGTTTTTTTGTTTTTTGTATTGTGTCTTTGTGTGCTTTGTTTGTCTGCTAGGGTGTTATATTTATTTGTATTTGTGTCTTTGTGTGCTTTGTTTGTCTGCTAGGGTGTTATATTTTTTTTGTATTTGTGTCTTTGTGTGCTTTGTTTTGTTGGCTAGCGTGTTGTATTTTTTGTATTTGTGTCTTTGTGTGCTTTGTTTTGTGTGTTAGGGTGTTGTATTTTTGTATTTGTGTCTTTGTTGTGTTTTGTGTGCTAGGGTGTTGTATTTTTGTATTTGTGTCTTTGTGTGCTTTGTTTTGTGTTAGGGTGTTGTATTTTTGTATTTGTGTCTTTGTGTGCTTTGTTTGTGTGGGTGTTGTATTTTTGTATTTGTGTCTTTGTGTGATTTGTTTTGTGTGTTAGGGTGTTGTATTTTTGTATTTGTGTCTTGTGATTTTGTATGCTAGGGTGTTGTATTATTGTATTTTGTGCTTTGTTGTGTTTTGTGTGCTAGGTGTTGTATTTTTGTATTTGTGTCTTTGTGTGCTTTGTTTTGTGTGCTAGGGTGTTGTATTTTTGTATTTGTGTCTTTGTTTTGTGTGCTAGGGTGTTGTATTTTTGTATTTGTGTCTTTGTGTGCTTTTTTTGTGTGCTAGGGTGTTGTATTTTTGTATTTGAGTCTTTGTGTGCTTTGTTTTGTGTGCTAGGGTGTTGAATTTTTGTATTTGTGTCTTCGTGTGCTTTGTTTGTAGGCTAGAGTGTTGTATTTTTGTATTTGTGTGCTAGGGTTTTGTATTTTTTTACTTGTTTTTGTGTGCTTTGTTTTGTATGCTAGGATGTTGTGTTTTTGTATTTGTGTATTTTTGCACTTTGTATGCTGGCATGTTGTGTTTTATATTTTATATTTTTTTTGTATTTTGTTTGTATGCTAGTTTGTTGTGATTTTGTATTTGTGTCTTGTATTTTTTTGTCTTTTTTTCGTTTGTATTTTTGTTTTTGCTTTTCGCTTGTATATTTGTATTCATGTTTATAAGTACTTTTTTGATGCTACGAGTTTAGGTTCGAAGAAGAGGGATTCAGATTCGATGACCAGGGATTCGGTTTCGAAGACCAGGGGTTCAGATTCAATGGCCAGGGTTCAATGCATAGATATATCTGTGTTTATGTTCTTATGATTGCTGGTTTTCGTGCTTGTGGGGGAGGAAGAGTGAAAAGAGAAGCAGGAGGAAGAAAAGAAGAGGGAAAAAGGGTAAGAGAAGCGAAAGGAAGAAAAGGAAGAAGAGAGGAGGAGGCATGAAAAAAGGAGAGAAGGAAGATGAAAAGGAAGGATAAAGGGAGAAAGAAAAGGAGTAAGAGGCGTAGGTGTGTAAGGGGAAAAGCGAAAGGAAACAAAGCAGGAAGGAGGAGAAGTCATGGAAAAGGCACGCTAGAAGAAGGATGAGAAGGAAGGCGATAGGAAGAAGGGAACGAATGAAGAGGCATGGAAGGAGTGTGAAATTAGGAGAGAAAGGAAGCAAGGAAAGAAGGAGGAAAGACGGAAGATGAACATTTTTGAAAACATTGCGAAAGAAAGAATAAAAAGAACCAAAAATGCAAGGAAGGAAGAAACAAAAAAGCATCCAAAGAAGAACAAAAGGGGAAATGAAAAGAAATCCGAAAGAAAGGGGAAAAAAAGAGACAAGGCAGAACGAACAGAACTGGGAGAGAGGAAGAGGTGGAGGAGTAAGGAGAGGATGAAACGATGCTTGAAGATAACCCTGGCATACTGGAGGGCTCATGCGTGCACAGACACTCACGGATCGGCAAGGGTTATCATGTCAATACTGTCTCACTGGCTGTATCTGATTCTGAACGCGGCCTCTTCTCTTATTAGTGAAACGAACGGGAAACTCCAACGCCATTCTAGACGTATATGGAAGAGGCAGGAAACGGTAAGAGCGAATATCAAATGTGAATAAAGGTATTCAATGAAAACAAAGAAGGAATTTCACAAGCTGGACCTAAAAAAAAAAAAAAAAAAAAAAAAAATGCAGTGGAATTGTTCGTGTTCAGAATATCGGCCTTGCATGAGCTCATGCTTGGATATTGCATCGTCACTCCCCCCCTTCCCCATCTCAGGGAATGCATCCCTCACCTCCTTCCGCCTGCTCCTCCTCCTCCTCCTCCTCCTCCTCCTCCTCCTCCTCCTCCTCCTATCCCCCCTCCTCCTCCCCCTCTTAAGATGAGTTTCTTTGGGGTATCATTCCTCCTCAACACCTTTTTACTTTGATTCTCACAGTCAAATAAAAGACCTAAGGTGTTTGCTTTGGGTTGTCTGCTCTAAGCTATGCCCTTACAATGGCTGTCAGTTCTAAGTTCTCTACTCTAAGCTGTATGCACTTATAGTAGTTGTCTGCTCTAAGTTGTCTGTACGAATTGCCTGTATAAGTTTACTCAACATTTTCTGCTCTAAGCATTTGCTCTAATTTGCCTGATCTAAGTTTTTTTACTCTAAGTTGTCTGCTTTAATTTGTCTGCTCAAAGTTTTCTGCTCTAAGTTTTCTGCTCTAAGTTGTCTGATCTAAGTATTCTGCTCTCTCCTTTCAGCATAATTAATTAAAAGCAGCCTGAACAAGAATATGATATCTTTGTCATGGATTGTCCGAGCAACGGCAGTGCAATAAGCCATCCGCTCCAGACTACACTAGGAAAAATCATCCACCATAGCAGAGAACGTGTCCTTAAAATGTTTCCATGACAGCGACAAGGGATTGGTTGAACTCTACGTGGCAGTTGTGTGAAGTTAATCTCTGTCTACAACGAAGTAGGGTCTTTAATATCTTTATGAATGTAAATAGTTTTCTAAGCTTATTTTGATAGTTTTTATTTGGTTTAATGTAAGTAGATTATTGGTTATCATTTGTCTATGATACAAGTAGTTTTCTGATTTTGACTTTTACTTAAGTGTAGTTTTACTTAAAGCAGATAGTATTATATGTGATTTTTAGTATATGTGATTTTCTTGTCCCTCTCTTATGTAATACCAGCAGTTTCCTGGTTTATATTGTAGTATAAGTAATCTTTTTTCTTTCTTATTTAGCGTAAGTAGTTTTTCAATCGTATTCAATTTAGCATAGTATTTATCTTCCCCTTATGTAAGTGTTAATCTGATTCCTGTTTTAGTGTTAGTACTTTTGTTATTATCTTAATTGGTAAAAGTAGTTTTCCTATTCCTGCTTTACTTCGTGTAAGACGTAATTGTAAGATGCACTTAGTTATGCTTTCTATCTTAAATATTGTATAAGTAAATTTCCAGCTTCTTGTTTACTGTTTCAGCATGACCTCGGGCCTCCTCTCGCCCAAAGCGTATGTAACAGTGAAAGAATTAGTCAGTGATAATTACATGTAACTTGCTCTCAGCAATTACACAAGCAAACTGAAGGTGGGCGTAAGAAGCTATGAGGAGATTCGATTCCCACCACAGAAAAACTGTTTTAGTTATCATTATTACTGTCGTTACTCCTCGTAGTAGTATTAATATTTATTCTATCATTATGATCATATTGTTATGGCTATTATTATTATGTCAATGAATGTTGGTTGTTACTGCTGTTGTTATTACTACTAGTTTTATGATTACAACTATAATTGCTTCTAGCACTATTTTAACATGATAATTACTACTATTGCTATTTACCAATATCACTGGGAATGATCAAATAAACGAATATAACATGAATAAAGATGTAAACTCGACTGATAGTTCAATTGGTAAAAAAAATATGACGTACAGATGATTTGGACGCAATGTAATATTCCTTTATTTGACGCCTTTTTCGTCACTGATATTTTTAACAGTATATAAAGACTCTTTTAATGAGTACTCAGAACGGCTGTCATTTTGGAGCCTAAGCACACCATAATTGAGTCTCTATTCATATCCGAATATAAGATACCCATTTTTCCTTTTTCTTACTTCTTTTTTTAGGATTGTCATTATCCGCGTCATCGTCATCTTTAGAATAGTTTCTGTTATTTGGCTTCTCTTCTTCTCCTCCTCCTCTCTTCGTCCTGACAGTAATGAAAGGAGAACCACTTAAGGAAAATCCATCTAAAGCTGTATAATTTTCCAAAGTTCTTTTTTATCTCCTTCTCCTTCTTAAGTCAGTCCCGTCCCCCATCTCCCACCTCCCCCCTCTTCCCCCCATCCCCTCTTCTCCCCGTCTTTCCCCTCCCTCCTCACTTTCTCATATTCTCCCTGTTTCTCTACCCTCCTCCTTCCCTATTCCCCTTCTTCCCCACCTTCTCCAACTCCTCTTCCTGAGAAACCTCCTCTTCACTCCCTCTTTAACCCCTTCCTCCCCTTCATTCCCCCCCCCCTCAGCACCCGCTGCCTTTTCCCCTCAACTCTTCCCATTCCACCACCCTTATACCTCCTCTCCTTTCCCTTTCACCCTCTTACCCCCTCCTCCTCCTTCGCCTCCTCTCACTCCCTGCTTCCCTCTCCCCCACCCTCCCTGCTCCTACTCCTCCTCCTTTGCTTCCCCTCTACCCCCCTTCCTCCATCCTCCTGCCTTCTTCCTACCCCCTTCCCTCACTCCCCCTATCCCCACCCACCCTCCTCCCTCCCTTCCTCCTACCCCCCTTCCCTCTTCCCCCTCTCCCTCACCTCCCTATCCTCTCCTCCTCCATCACCCACTCCCCCTTACCTCTTCTCCTCTCCTCACCTCGCTATCCCCCCCATCTTCCATCCTTCTCCTTCCTCCTACCTCATCCCTCTTCCCCTCTCTCTCTCCTACCCACACCTCCCGCGCTCCTATCCCGCCTCCCATCCTCCTTCTCCCATCCCCCCTCTCTCTCACCTCCCTACCCCCACCTCCCCCTCTTCCCACCCCTCCCTCTCCTACCCCCACCCCACCCTCCCCCTCCTCCTTCCTCACCTCCTCCATCCCCACCCCTCCCCTCTCTCTCACCTCCTTATCCCCCCACCTACCCTCCTCTTCCCCAACCCCCCCCTCCCTCACCTTCCTACCTCACACTCGTCCTCATCCCCTAACCCCCCTCCCCTCTCTCTCACCCCCTACCCCCCACCTCCTCCCTCCTCTTCCCCAACCCCTCCCCCTCCTCACCTTCCTACCCCACCTCCTACCCCAACCCTCCCCCCTCTCACCTCCTTATCCCCCAAACCCCTCCCTCTCCTCCTCCTCCTCCTCCCCTCTTCCCCCAACCCCTCCCCCTCTCTCTCACCTCCTTATCCCCCCACCTCCTCCCTCTCTTCCCCAACCCCTCCCCCCCTCCCTCACCTTCCTACCCCACACCTCCGTCCTCATCCTAACCCCCCTCCCCTCTCTCTCACCCCCTACCCCCACCTCTCCCTCCTCCTCCAACCCCTCCCCCCTCCCTCACCTCCTCCTCCTCTCCCCCAACCTCTCTCTCAATCCCCACCTCCTCCCTCCTCTTCCCCCAACCCTCCCCCCCTCTCTCTCACCTACCCCCACCTCCTCCCTCCTCTTCCCCAACCCCTCCCCCCTCCCTCACCTTCCTAACCTCTTCCCCCAACCCCTCCCCCCTCCCTCACCTTCCTACCCCCACCTCCTCCCTCCTCTTCCCCCCCTCCCCCCCCTCCTCCCTCCCCACCTACCTCCCTCCCCCAACCTCAAACCTCAATCCAAGGAAGGCAAACACCTGTAATTCCTCCATCAATACCTGACAGATCTCCTTAAGATTAAAGATAGCTAAGGGAAGGAAGGTCATTCGGCCAAGAATCCATGCCCAGTGCCTAGGCGTTGTCACTGAATCTTCGTGAGGGGAGAGAGAGAGGGAGGGGGGGGGGGGAGGAGGAAAGGAGGGAGAGGGGGAGGGAGGGAGGGAGGGAGAGGAGAGAGGGAGGGAAGGAGAGAGAGAGAGAGAGAGAGAGAGAGAGAGAGAGAGAGAGAGAGAGAGAGAGAGAGAGAGAGAGAGAGAGAGAGAGAGAGAGAGAGAGAGAGAGAGAGAGAGAGAAAGAGAAAGAGAGAGAGAGAGAGAGAAAGACACAGAGTGAGAGAGAGGAGAGGAGAGAGAGAGAGAGAGGAAGAGATGGAGAGGTCATTCGGCCAAGAATCCATGCCCAGTGCCTAGGCGTTGCCACTACTCCCGCGATTCTACTTTCACTGGTCGTAATAACACTGGGTTGGCTTATTCGCTCGCATGTGCTTATCTTTCCACGGGTATCTTCTGTGTGATCGTTAATGTTGATAGTGCTGATTAAGATGATTGTGATTATGATGGTGATGACGATGGTGGTAATAAGGGAGGAGGATTTGGATGATAAGGATAATAATTGTTGTTGATGTAGTAGTACTGCTGATAAAAGATTTACAACAGCAATACCACCATCCATAAAACAAACAACAGTAATAGTAATAGCTATAAAGATGGTCAATATAATGATGATAAATATAATGATGATAATACTATTGATGATGGTCATGATAATGATAATTATAGAAATAATGATGATGATGATAATAATGATAAAGATAATGATAATTATCAGAAGAGTAATGGTGATGATTATTATCATCATTATTATTACCATTATTATTATAATGAGAGTGTTGATAATGATAATAACAATCGTAATGATAATAACAATTATAATGATAATAACAATTGTAATGATAATAATGGTAATGATGATAGTAACAATAATGATAATACCAACAATATCAATTAATGATAATGATGATGATAACATGGATGAAAATAGCAATTATGATGGTGATGATAAATGATAATAAAGATGCTGATGCTGATAATGATAATAATAATTATAACAATATTAATATTAATGTTTATAAAATCATCATTGATAATTATAATGATGATAATGATAATAGTAATGACAATAATGATAATCATAATGATAGTAGTAATAGTAATGGTAGTAGCAGTGATGATGGTAATGGTGATGATAACAAGGATGATAATGAGGATAATAATGATGATATCTATACTAATAGTGATAACTGTAATTACGATGATGATGATAATTATACTAATAATTATGATGATTATAATAATAATAGCGATAATAATAGTAATCATAATAATGATAGAAATCATAATAGTAGTAAAAATAATAATACTGATGATGATAATGATAACAATCATAGTGATGATAGTAGTAGTAATGACAATGATAATGATATTGATAATAATAATGTTAATAATGATAATAATGATGACATTAATAATGGTAATAATGATAATGGTAATGATAATAATAATGATAGCAACAGCAGCAATGATAATATCAAAATAATGATTATAATAATAATGATAATAAAGATGGTCATATAAGTAATAGAATTTATCATAATAATCATGATAATAATTGTAAACGATAGAAATTATTATGATAATAGTATTGATAAAAGTAATAACAATGTGAATGTTGATATATACGATCATTGATAATAGTGATAACACTAATCATGTTGATGACAATAATGATAATAATAATGATGACAATGATAAAAACAGTAATAATGATAATGATAATAATAGTAATAATTATAATAATAAAAGGATAACAATAACTAATGATGATGATAATAATAATAATAATGTAATAATAATGATAAAAGTAATAATGTTAGCAACAACAACAATAATAATAATGATAATAATAATAATAATGAGGATAACAAGGAATGATGAAAATAATAATGGTGATAATAAAGATAATAACAATAACAGTAATGACAGTGATGATTATAATGATAATAACTATAACAATAGTAATGATGATGATAATGGTAATGACAATTAAAATAACAATGATAGTAATAATCATCGTCTTTATGATAATGATAACAACATTGATGATGATGATGATGCTAACGAATATTATGAAGATAATAATAATGATAATAGAAATAATGATAGCAATACTAATAATTATGGAAATAATAATAATAGTAACAATAATAAAAGAGATGATAATGATAAAAGAGATAGTAATGATAAGGATGCAAATGATGATAATAATAATAATGATAATAATAATAATAATAATAGTAATGCTAACAACAACAATTATAATAAAAAATATATAATTATGATGCTAATACAGATAATGATAAAAGTAATAGCAATAACAACAATAATAGTAGTAACAGTAATTATAATAATTATTATTACAATGATAATGATAATAGAAGTAGTGATAAGGATAATATTAAAAATATTAATGGTAATAATAATAATGATGATAATGATAATACAAAGGATGATTGAGAAATATTAGTGATAATGGTGATGATGAAAATAAAAGTAATACTGGCATTGCTAAAAATAATAATGCAAATAATGGTAATGATAATAATGATGATATTAATGATAATGATAATCATGATAAAAATGATAAAGAATAGTAATAATGATTCTACTACAAATAATAATAATGATAGTAAAGTATTAGTAATGACAATAATATTAATAGTAATAATAATATCAATAATAAGAATAATATCAATAATAATAAGGATAATAGCTTTATCAATGGTAACAGTAATGACAATTATGATAATGATGATAACAATTATAGCTATAATGATAATGATGGTAATAATAATGATCATTGATGATAATGATAATAAAAAACTAATAATAATAATAATAATAGTAATAATAATTATTATTATAATGATAATAATAACAATAATAATAACAATACTAATAACTAATCAAAATATGACTGAAAAAATATGAATACAATGATAATGATATCAATAAAAATGATACT
>NW_020869627.1:35000-37500 GCF_003789085.1 Penaeus vannamei | reverse complement strand
GCCCCCGCCCGGCCACAGAGGTGGACGGGGCCGAAAAAAGGCATCTTCCATAATGGGAAATTTAAGAAAGTGTGAATGACGTAAACCAAAACGTGGGGAAAAGTTTGTGCCTTTTCAACAATAAGACTAAAAAGAAAAAGAAATGAAAGGAGAGAGAGAAAAAAAAGAGTAAAGAAGATTGCTGGTCACCGTCCCTGGGCCGTGACAAACCGCCTCTCCGTGACCCTTGACCTCGGCGCCGATAAGGAGTCGGGAGGGCGCTGTGGGAACCCGCTGTCGATATTTATGTCTTTTTTGGACAATGGCTTTTCTTCTGACTTATTCCGAGACGCTTTGGTCTGGTTTGGGTCGAGGCTGTTACGGAGGGATAGTATATGTGTGTCTAAACATGTACGTGTTTAGACATAATGTATATGTGTGTGAACGCAAATATGTCTCTCTGTGTGTGCATGTATGTATGTATATATATATATATATATATATATATATATATATATATATATATATATATATATATATATATATATATATATATATATATATATATATATATATATATATATATATGAATATGTGTGCATATGTATGTGCATGTATATATTTGTGTGTGTGTGTGCGTGTGTGTATGTGTGTTTGAGTGAGTATGTGTGAACATGTTTGCCTGTGTGTCCCTGTTAACGTGTGTTCATGAGTGTGTGCGTGATTGTGGGCATCTGTGTGTGCGTGTACATATGTGTCTATGAATATGTAAGTGAATTTACAGCTTCTCAGGTTTTGGATTTGATGTCGCTGAGGATTTCCGAAGCGGGTTTAGAATATTATTATTTTCCTGTGCGATTGCCACCGGTAACAAGTGATCATTTTCTCTCAATTCGGATATCAGTTAACCAGTTAGTAATTCCTTACACCTACTGTAAGTCAACGAGAGAGAGCTATAAAATTTTAATACTGCACCGTTCAGTTCCAACGCATATTTTTTTTAAAAAGGACAAGAAAGAGAGAGAAGAAAAAATGAAGAGGAAAGAATGAAAGAAGAAAAAAGATGGAAAGTGGTTGTCTTATGTTCGCTTTTGAATAGACAGTCAATTACTGAGTGTTTAAAAGACGAAACGGCAATCCTTTTGAATATTGATTAAACGGAACTTCCTTTGATAATAAAAAATGCAATATGAGCAAGGTGATTATACCAATAAAAGATATAATAATCATGATGATATTAATGATCATGAAAACCAGTGGTATCATTATCATGGTATTGGTATCATTTTGGTGACTATGTGAGGATGATGAATTACATGGTGATAATGGCGATGATAATGAAGATAAAGATAATGATAATGGTGATGATAATGAATATAAATATAATGATAATGGTGATGATGATGACGAAGATAAAGATCTTGATAGTGGTGATGATAATGATGAAGATAAAGAGAGTGATAATGGTAATGATAATAAGATAAAAATAGTGATGATTGTTAGGATGATTACAATACTAACAATGACATGAAAAAAATAAAAAAAATAAAAAAAAAAAAAACAGGTTCAGCAGCGAATAGACAGCCAATCACACTGAATATAAAAGGACGAAATAACATTCATCCTAAGTATTCAATAAAGAAAATAATTTGCTAAAAAAAAAGGAAGAGAGAGAGTGAGAGGAAGAAAATCACGCATCAAAATCACCATTACTTCATTAACTGTTTTTAATTTATATCATAATTTGAGTTTATATTTATGTCATATATGTGACCAGGGTTTCCAATCCCTTGTTTGTTTATTTAGCTTTTATTCATACGATATCTTCTTTCTTTCGCTCTTCATTATTCATTCCACTGATTCATAACATAACACACTAACTGTTAGACACAAGAAGTAGCTATAATAGACGATATGATTTATATAAGCATACGTTTATTAATCAAAATTCTTATTATCCTGTGATGTATTTTTTTGTCATCTTTTTATTAATGATTCTAACCATATATATATATATATATATTTTTTTTTTTTTTTTTAGTAGTAGATGACGGTAGTGATGGTGATAATGATCGATATTAATAAAGGAAATGATATCAAAATTGTCGTTGATAATAAAAAAACAACTATAGCAAGATTACTATAATCATGGTAACAGTAATAGTGATAATCAGAATGAAATGCCTGTTATGATACTAATAATGTTAATGATGATAACAATGATGATGATGATGCAGATCATAAAAGAAGAATAAAAGAAATAATGAGAAAACAATAAAAATTATAACGATGGGGATGATACTGATAATGCTAATACTAATAATGATAATGATGATGATAATAATTATTATAATAATTATCATTTTCATTATCATCATTATCATCATTATCATTATTATCATACTATTATTTTTATTATTATCATCATCAATATTATTAATGTTATCATCATTATCATATTATCATATTATACTTATCATTACTATCATTGTTATTATTTCTTTATTGTTAATATCATATT
>NW_020869627.1:27500-30000 GCF_003789085.1 Penaeus vannamei | reverse complement strand
CATCCACTACTTCCTCCTTGCTAAGATAATCCTCTTTATAGAATGAAGTAACTGGCTGTTTTGTTATCGTATGCCTTACTTAGGTCTACATTCTGATTGGTAGCTTCTTTTCACTCATTATGTTTACATTTTCATTCATATTTTTTTTATAAACAAATTTATTAAATTTATCAGTATGGGGGGACTTAGTATCGTCGTATTAATACAAAAATTGATGTACTGTTGTTAGATAGAAATTAGACTGTTTAGTAAGACGTAGAATTTATTTCAACTGCATATGCACATTTTACTGTTGGTCATTTTATGGTCGAAATGGAGTAAAGGAAAATATTCGTAGCAATTTTAGAGCAATTGAAATGATTGGACGAAAGTAACAGCATACGAAAAATACCGTGCGTTAATAAATCCATTTCCTTCAGACGGAATCTTTAAAGAATTAACAAAAAAAGCAAAAAAAAGATGAAGTAGAATATACAAAAATCAATCGCCAAATCTATGGTAGAATGTAGCAAGCTTATCGCCTATATGAAGGAAAAGAAAAGGAATTTTAGGCTCGAAATACAAAATGACTCTAATTATCACATTAGGAAGATGGTAAATGAAATAGATACTGAAGTGATTTGGCTTCGCCTTTGGTAGAAAGTGAATGTAATTGTAAACACGAATTTCGCACAAGACCTTCTAGAGTCGAGGAACGTCTTCTTCTTACCCTTTGCATCTTTGATCCTCTATGGATAGACAGACTGATAGACAGAACTAGGTATGTGAATTTGTTGCGGATCTGAATTTGTCTGAATTCCTTTTTAGGAGGGCGATTATTCCTACTTGATAGTGTCTACGGTACAATGTAAGGCCAAAGAGCAAGTCAAGTGCCCTCGTGAAGAGACACACAGATTGATAAACAATCTGGGAATGTCTACATAAAACGACTTATGTTAAGGCTCAATAAGGAATTTCTAGGTAGAGCGAAGATCCAACTTTTATTAGTGAACAACTATCTATATGTAATATTGAAACGTAACAACATTTTTCTGATTTTCTAGATTTTTTAGATAGGTTTCACGCACCTTAGGCGAAGGAAGATTTGTCTTTTAAGTTAAACTTGAAAATTGTTAGTCTCGGGGTATTAATGTAAAAAAATCCTTAAAAGCTATCTTTAGAAATAAATATTCTGTAGAGTCTGTATTTTAGTTCAGCTATATAATAAAACAGATAGTATTAACTGCACTTTATTTTACATAGCGATGTTTAATGCCGGGTAAAGATTTAAGAAGATTCCACGTTCCCTGTTGTTTGAAGAACAGTAAGGAATTTCTAGGTAGAGCGAAGATCCAACTTTTATTAGTGAACAACTATCTATATGTAATATTGAAGCGTAACAACATTTTTTCTGATTTTCTAGATTTTTCAGAATAGGTTGATGATGATGACTCATTAGTTACGATACAAGAAAAGAACAATCGCTGAACAGCTTTGATTTTCCAGTTCACTAACAATTCCAAACTGCAGTTATCCTTGAATCACTCTAAAATCCTAATAGCAGACGGGAAACACTGTAAAGGTCTAAGATCAGGATTAAGTCCAAAATCCCACTGGTACTTCATGAAAGTTTGTTCATGCATGCTAAACGAAACGAACCTTAAAACCTTGGAAGGACTCGTCTTTTGCAGGTTTCTCGTTTGTGTTTTGTTTGTTGTACTGAGATGCGGACTCTCAACCAGAAATAAACATGGCAGGAGAGGTGTACATTCTCGATGCATGGGTACACAATCTGGAAAAAATATATATGACAGCTCATCTCTTCATCGGATCATGTCAGAAATTACTTTTTTTCAAACAGAATTTCCTTGTTAACTTTTGCATTATTAAGTGACGCTAGATAGACATGTAACATGTTCCCTGCTTAGTGATTTCGCACACAGATGGAGTGAGATGCTGAACAAATCATCTGCTGAGCCATGTTCCCGGAAACAGATAACGTTGATTAAACACGGAGCCATGCTGAATGCTTATAATTACTGAGCAATCATTAAAGGAAATGGAGAAACTGAAATGAGAGGAAAATATTTGGAAATTCAATATGAACAGATAGGCAAACAGGAAAAGGGTACTTGTTTCAATATTACAAAGTGAAATTAGATAAGGCATTAAAATAATTATTTGTCGTGTAAGATGTTTTGGAAACTTTAACATATAACTTTTGTTCAGAAGGCAAGGACGATTTTAAAGACCATAAACTAATCAGAATATTTCCTTTTCACTTATTTTCCCTTTTTCTCCTTTGAAGCATATGGCATGAGATATAAGTGCTAGGGCTACCTAAAGATCAAACAGAGACGGTTATCTGGAAGTAACAAATTTACCAAATGTCTGAACTTGAATATAGGAGAGATTTTAAAATTTCTTATTTTCAACGAAGTAGGGGAATCGTGAATAAATAAAAGTTAAAGTTAATCAAATGTCTGAATTTGCCTGAAAGACTTTTAATTGTCCAGGACAT
>NW_020869627.1:10000-22500 GCF_003789085.1 Penaeus vannamei | reverse complement strand
GGGTGTTGTTTTGTGTTTCTCTGATTTCTGTTTTTTCGTGTTTCTCTCTGTCTCTATTTTCAGTTTGTTTCGTTGGTTCCTTGTTTTTTTTCTAATTTTCTGTCCTTCTTTCTCACTACCTGTTTTTTTTCTCTATATGTATTTCTATCTGCCTCTCTCTCTCTCCTCTCTCTTCTCTCTCTCTCTCTCTCTCTTCCTCTCTCATCTCTCTCTCTCCTCTCTCTTCCTCTTCTCTCCCTCTCTCTCATCTCTCTCCCTCTCCTCTCTTCTCTCTCTCTCTCTTTCTCTCCTCTCTCTCTCTCGTCTCCTTCTCTCCTCCTCTCTCTCTTCTCTCTCTCTCTCTCTCTCCTCACATCTCTCGCTCTCTCTCCTCTCCTCTCTCCTCTCTCCTCTCTCTCTCCTCTCTCTCTCTCTCTCTCTCTCTCTCTCTCCTCTCTCTTCTCTCTCTCCTCTCTCTCTCTCTATCTCTCTCTCTCTTCTCTATCATCCCTAGCCTTCTCCCTCTTTCTCCTACTTCCCACTCCCCCCCCCTCCCTCTTTCTCTCTTCTCCCTCACTATCATCCCTCGCCTTCTCCCTCTTTCTCCTACTCCCACTCCTCCCCCCCCCTCTCTCTCTTCTCTCCCCTCTCTCTCTCTCTCTCTCTCTCTCTCTCTCTCTGCTCTCTCTCTCTCTCTCTCTTCTCTCTCTCTCTCCTCTCTCCTCTCTCTCTATTCGAATCAATATCTAACCGTAGTCTCTATGTACCGCAGCTTAGCCTTCGCTATTGCCTCAACCCTTCTGCTATGTGGATTAAAGGCATAATTCGTTGTAAACATTAGGATTTAGCGAGCAGGCGGAGGTTTAGAGGGGGAGAGAAGAAGGGAGAGGGGGTGGGCTAAGAGGGAGAGGGGGAATGGAAGGGGGAGAGGAGAGAGAGAGAAGTGACAAGGAGAGAATGGGAGAGAAGGTGCAAGAGAGAGAAGAAGAGAGAGAGAGAAAGAAAGAAAAGAGAGAGAGAGAGAGAGAAAGAGAAGAAGAAAGAAGAGAGAGAGAGAGAATAAAAGAAACATAAGATAGATGGAAAGATTACTTTATACAGAAAAAGAAAATTTATGGCAAAAAAAAAAAAAAACTAAAGAAAAAAGAGAGACAGAATTAAAACAAAAAAGACAGACAACCCCCCCCCCCCCAAAAAAAAAAAAAAAAAAAACCCCTCCCATCCTCCTTCTTGCCTCTTTTTCCCACCCAAAAGAGCCAAAAGATGAACCAGCAAGAGGAAGGTCAGGAAGGAGGAGGGAGGAGAGCCAGGACGTCGAATGCGAGAGAGCCCGACGTCCTTGGTGAGGGTTAGACACCAATTAGGATGCTCCGCCGAATGGGAGGATGGGAAAGGATTTCTCTCGCTATGGATTCCGCTTCGGAAAGGAGGCGGAGGGGAGGCGAGTGGTGGGGTGGTGGGGGAGGGGTGGTGGGGGGAGGGGGGGTGGGTGAGGGGGGTGATTGGTGGCGGGGCGGTTGGTGGTGGGGGGGGAGGATAGAATCGATGGTCATGGAATCTATGAGTTTTCTCTAAACTGTTACGTGGTAAATTGTATAAATTCTTTTAACGATTATGTACGTATATATGTTGCTATCGAAATATGTATTTCTGTTTTTTTTTCTATCAGTGTCTGTATCAAGCTATATATGTTTGTGTGTGTGTGTGAGGAGAAAAAGATATGTATGTATATAGAGAGAGAAAGGAGAAAGGGAGGGACGAGAGAAAGAGAGAGAAGAAAGACAGAGGGTATTAAAAAAGAAGAGAAAATTAAATAACAATATAAAAAGAAAATACCTCCCCCACAGCACACCACACACCCTAATTATACTATACTAATATATATATATAAATTATATATTGATTATATATAATATAGTATATATATATATATATATGTATGTTATTATACTGTAATATATATATATATATATTATATATATATATATATATATTATATATATATACTATATATATATTGATTATATTTTATATGTGTGTATAATTATTATATATAATAATATATATATATTATATATATATGTGTGTGTGTGTTGTGTGTGTGTGTGGTGTGTGTGGTGTGTGTGTGTTGTGTGTGTGTGTGTGTTTGTGTGTATATTATATATATAATATATATATTATAATAGTATAGTTATATATATATATATATATATATATATTCATATTTTGTATTTATGTATGTATGTGCTGACTGTGTGCATAAGTGTGTATGTTTTTGTATGTGTGTGTCTATGTGAGTGTTTGTGTCAGTATGCGTGTATGCGTTTGTTTGTTAGTAATATTCCATTTCTTGCTTCTTCACATTTCATCATATGTTTTGTAGTTTGCTTTTTCTTCTTCTTTTTTTGCCTTTCCTGGAAATAAACAGCAAAGAAACTTTCATACTGTAAATAAACCTGTAAAAGTTAATGTCTCCGGCCTATGATGTAAATAGCTGTCGTTAAGGATAAAGAAACCTCATGTTTTCGCATACTAACGCACATTCATTTTTTTTTATTATATTATTTATTTATAAGCAGTATACCGCATGCACAGTCACATATCAAGATAGCTTTTTGTGCACAGGGAAATACAGTACGTGCAGATACAAGTACACTTATGCATAAACACGCATCTATATATACCCATAAACACGCCTAAACAAATACATTAGCGAGCATTCGTACATAAGGAAGTATACACATAAACAGACACATATATCCACATACGTAGTCACTCGATCAACACACACGCATTCGCATACATGAACACATTAATGACACAACACACAAACAAGACTCACGCACAAAACAAATATTCAAACAGATATACATGAACGCAAAGAAACAAACATTCATCCATGCACAGAAATATGCATTCAAGCAAACAAACACACACTCATGCCACAGAAAAACAAATATTCAAACAAACAAACACATCCTTGCACAGAAACAAACATTCAAACACACACACACGCATCCATGAATAGAAACAAACATTCAAACAAACTACTTCGCATCTCGCGATGCCCTCCGAGAATCCCTCTGCCTCAACCGAACTGCATAGAAACATTCAAACAGTGCCGACACACAACTCTATGAAACGAGTGCTCACACACAACATACGAGCATCCACCGAACACCTATACGTACAGCAAGAGCACCTCCCAATACTGCACCTCCACGTATCACATATACTAGTCGACCGACGACACTCTCAACACTCACTCAAATCACATCACCATCAACAACACTATCCTATATACAAACATATTAATGCATCTCCAACATCATGGAGGCGTGCGAGTGAATGATGTTACGTCAGCTCGTATTACTCAGCTCAAATAAGATTAGCCGACCGCACCACAACAAGCGTTGCGAGAACCATAGACAGCTTGTAATAAAACTTATCATCCACAAACATCCTATATATAATATATATCACACACAATGCGCAGAGGCGAGTACACATCACCACGCTATCATTCACACCTACCCAATCCACATCACACTCATTATCATCCTCCAATGAGAGTGAAACACACACACACCACACACAACATTAAGTCATCCACAAACCCACGCACAAAAGCAAACATTCAAATATCCACACAGAAACAAACATTAAAACAAACACACACGCATCCACGCAAAGGAAACAAAGCATAGCGCACAGAAACATACGATTAAAATCATCCACAACACCCACGCCACACAAAGCCAAAACATTCAAACATCCACACAGAAAACAAAACATTCAAACAAAACCACATCCCGACAAAAAAAAAGAACATCGAACACACACACACACTCACGAAATAATCATAGAACATTCAACAACACATCTATTATCTCTACGCACAAAACAAACACACATCCACATCCACCACAGAGAATCAAACTGAAACACGCACACCAAACCGGCTGCGTCTGAAAGGTTACCAGACGTGTGATATTGTTGCATGGAAATCCCCCACCATGAGAAGGTGAGGCCGGGGGAGGGGGGGGTCATGGGGCTGAGGGAGGAAGGAGGGTGGAGGGAGGACAGGGGGGGTCCTTCCCTCCTTTCCTCCTCCTCTGGCTTATCCCTTCCCTTTTCCTTCACCCTTTCTCTCTCTTTGTCCTTCTTCCTTCTTCATTTTATCCGTTTATTTTATTCGTTCATCCTTTTTTATTCTCGTTTTCTCTTTTAAACTCCATCCATGCCTTCTTTTTCTTCCTTTCCCCTTTGTCTTCCTCTTCTCTTTCTCCCCTTCTTCTTTTTCATTCTCTCATTTCCTCCTTCTCCATCCTCCTCTCCATCTTCTACCCATTCCTCTCCTTTCTCTCAATCCACCCCTTTACTAGCTTCATTCTCATTTTTCTCTCTTCTTTCTTTACCACATCCTTTTCCCTACTATTTTCTCTCCTCTTTTCCTCCTTCTTATTCGCCCCCTCCTACCCCTCCTTATTCGCCCCTTCCTCCCCTCC
The DNA here is from genome assembly GCF_003789085.1 of Penaeus vannamei. NCBI lineage: Eukaryota > Metazoa > Arthropoda > Malacostraca > Decapoda > Penaeidae > Penaeus > Penaeus vannamei. The sequence goes on along the minus strand of NW_020869627.1, from coordinate 18,013 downwards.
TTATTCGCACCCTCCTACCCCTCCTTATTCGCACCCTCTTCCCCCTCCTTATTCGCCCCCATCTCCCTCTCCTTATTCGCCCCTTCCTCCCACTCTTATTCGCACCCTCCTACCCCTCCTTATTCGCCCCCTCTCCACCTCCTCCCCCCTCCTTCTCTCCAGGGGTTGTCTGGCACATTCTCTTTTTTATGCGGAGAGGCGGATCGCGTGAGGATAAAGCTATTTTCATTCCGGGGCATTTAGTGGCTCGGGAAGCGCTGGGGGTCCGAGGCGAGTCTCGTGGTGCTCGTAGGTTCTCGGCTCTCTCTCTTTCTGTATGCACAATGATACACACACACACATTGTGTATATTTATATACTATAATATATATATATATATATATATTATTATATGTGTATATGTATGTATTTAATGCATATATTATATATATATATTATATATATATAATATATATAGTATTATATATATATATTATATTATAATATAATTATTATATAATATATAGAGATTATATATATGTAATTATGTATGTATATGCATATATATATATATATATTATATATATATATATAACTTATTTATATTTATATGTATGTGGATATGCATATATATATATTTATAACATAATATAAGATACCACACACGCAACACACCACGCAAACATACACACAACACCACACACACACACACATTTTTACACCACCTGGTGTGTGTGTATGATAAACATAAATTTCTCTTTTTTTTTGTCCTTTTTTTTTTTTTTTTTTTTTTTTTTTTAACCATAAAGTATATGTATGTTGTTATTATGCGATATATGACCCAATATGTATATATTTATAATTATATATATATATATATATATATATAATATATTAGACAGATAGATATAGATATGATCCAACACCACATGTATATGTATATATAGATATATTACATATATCTAGTTATGGTATATATATATATATATATATATATAATATATATATATGTGTTGTGTGTGTGTGTGTTTGTGTAATTAGACACTGTGTGTGTGAATACTGTCTACTAAAGCCACCCTTGATGCTGTGTGTTGTATTATATATATATATATATATATATATATATACTAATATGATTATAAATATATATATATAATTATATGTATTGTGTGTGTAATGAACAAGTGTGACTATTTTGAAGAAATGGTTTGTGTGTGTGTGTGTGTCAGTCGCAATGGCTTGCCTAGTCACCAATAGATTTCAGTGCCTCTGTGTGAATACACAATATGCATATAAAATAGTATATATATAATATATATATATATATATATATATATATAATATATATATGTATACATATATATATATATTTATAATATATAATAATGTGTGTGTGTGTGTGTGTGTGTGTGTTAGTCGGCGGTATTTGTAGTGATTTAAAAAATTGTGATGTGTATGTGTGCGATTCGCGCTTGTGTATAACATTAACTACAATATTCGGTAAGTTAAGAGTCTCAATGTTCTCATAAGAACGAATAGATGTATCCGTTATCCGATAAGCTTAATAGGTATCCTCAGAAGCAGTCCATAAAGATGTGTCGTGTTAACATAACTATAGTATAGTATATATATAATATATAATAATATAATATATAATATATAAGTATATATATATAATATATAGCTATTTATTATATAACATTTTATATTCATTCATTGAAAAGGGTATAGACATTAGGACAGTTCTGTTATAAAATAATGAGGTGTTATAGTAGACGTTTCGGAGATCAATTAACTGCTATTATCAATGTATTCCTTTGTAACAGATAATCCAAAAATTATGATATATCGGGTTAATTTAGACATGGGACAATAAAGATTAAAACAGATTTCTTAAAATCATAATAATGAGATACACTCCCACAAATCACATCCTTTCTCCAACACCAAGATTTAACCCATTATACTCTCCATCCCATTCCCTCCGACGAGAACCCATTATCTCGGAATCCTTACAAATGTCGTAAGTTAGAAACCCGACCGCAAACAACACAACCGACTTGCTAGCATCTCTGGTTTATCTTAACCAGCTGTTTTTACAACCCGACTATTTCAACGCATATGGTTAGTTTTTTATCCTTTTGTTATATTCTTACATGTTTTCGTTTTCTTTTTTCGATATATTATTTCTCCGTTCTTGTGTCTTCTTACCGTAGTTTTCTGTAATTCGTAATTGTTTTTTGATCCTAATGTTCAATTATTGATTTTTAAGAAGAATTTTACATTTCTCTATGTTATGTCCAATTTGCCTCTTTTTTGGTTCTATGTCACATCTCATTTCATAATCGGAGAATGATGATCGAAACGTCTGTAATAAACATGAAATTATTCACGGACTGTCTTAGTCTACCTCTTATATAGAATGACTGTCGACGCACTGCAGTGGGCAAACCATAACGAACATAATATATTTTATTATATAGTTATTATATATATTACCTATTTATATATATATATTATTATATATCATATTATATACTATACTGTGTGGTAAGTCAATCAAAAGTTAAAAATTAATATATGTGTGTGATGTGTGTGTGTGTGTGTGGATTGGTGTGTGTGTGGTGTGTGTTGTGCATATATTATTGATTGATGTGTGTGGTGTGGTCTCAACTACTGCGTGTGCGTTTCATATGCAGAGTCATCGAGAATCAACAAAAGGTCTCACACAACTTGAGTATGTGATTATCTTTGTGAATTAAATGTGATATAATATATATTCAAATATTAGTTATAATAAGATAGATACTACAAAATTCAAATCCCCGCCGAGGCATCCATGTGTGTCACCAGAACTCAAATGTGTGTGCTGAATAATAATAAAATAATTTGAAATGTAGTTAATTAGATGTTTAGTGGGGTTTTATGTGTGTGTGCATTATATATGATGTGATTGTGTGTGATTGATATTATTATATATATATAATTATTATTATTTATTATTATTTATTATGTATTATAAATTATATATTATTAATGGATATGTTAATAAATAATTAAATAATAATTAATAAAAATAATAATATAATTAATAATAAATAATAAACTAAATACAATTAATTAATAATGACATTTAATGATATTAACAATAACACATCAATAATAAAAACATAATAACATCCCAATTTAAGACATAGACAACTAAACAATGATGATTAATAAATAATGATTTAATAACAGCCCGAAAGGCCCCCAAAGACGTGAAATGACAACCCCTAACTCGATATTTCAACTGCCATAAGAATGAGGGTAAGTGCTTTGACAAGCAAAGCAATTTCTCTTGTGCGTTGAGTGAATGCAGGCGTGTGGAACATTGAAATTAGTCAGTGTAGGTGTTGTTGACAATTCTAAAAGCCGGTGATGCTCACTTTCGCAGTAGTTGAATGTGAGGAAAATTTGATGTTGTATATATAGTATTCATATATATAAATGTATAATCTTTAAAATTGTTGGTGTTAGTATGTATTTTATAGGAAAACGTTATTTGAATGGGGTGGGTGTCTCGGTGTGGTGTGGCAGTTGGTATTAAGGTAAGCTAGGTCAAGGATAAGGTGTGTTTGATTGATTTGAATTGATTATTAAGAAATTACTTTATTATTTTTTCATTTACTAATGTTTATTAATGATTATCGATAAATAACTTAATATTAATAACAGTAATAATTGGTGATTGTTGGTGTGTGTTGTGGAATAATTATAATGATTAACTAGTATGATGATACTGTTAGATGTGTGTAGTGTGGATTAGTTGTATAGTCGATTATTGTTGTGTGTGGATACTTAATTCTATATTTATAGCACATATGTTGCTAATATGATAATGTAGATAAAATAGAAAAGTATTATAACTGTTGAATTAAAGAAGTATACAATGTAGAAATATAATAGCTTTATCGATTGTTATGAAGTTAAATTAATAACATATAATATATATTGATATATTATAGATATATTTGTAGTTTAGGTAATTTATTATTAAATAATGTTAAGATAACAAGTGAGGTGAATAATCACCATAATGGATTTATTAGTAGTGATGTAATGGTGATAATAAGGGTGTATTTGATTGTAACGATCTATAATGTATATGTTGTTTGGATTTGGTCTATGTATAGTTAAAACTCTAACCTATAATGATATAAGCAATTAAATTAGTAATATATTAATAATAGTAATTTGAATCATAATAAATAATAACTAATAATTAATATAATTTAAATATTGAATCCAATTTAAATTATATAGTTAATATAAATAATAAAATTAATTAAATATATTAAATAGAATAATTAAATAATATATAAATAATTGGATATATAATAACTATAAATAGATGTAAGTATCGGACTTAATAATTCTAATACATATATAAAATTAATATATTATAAAAAATCACATTGATAATTATGGACAAACCAGACAACTCATATAATATAGATATATATATTGTATAATTAATAATTTGAATTATTAATATAATTAATGATTAACTTAACATACAGACTACACATAATCATATAAATAATATATATAACTTATAAGAAATTAGTCATAGTGTGTAGTGTGTGAGTGTGTTTCGTCAGAGGGAACGCATTACCTCAGCTGAAGCAATGTGGTCCATGCAATAAATAATAATTACTTTATAACAAACTACATTAAAAATCAATCTCTTTCTCCAAGTAACTGGGCGTATACGTGTTTTTTCAATCTCACAATGTTAATGAATCTTAAAATTCATTCCTAAAATTTCTGTTATCCGGTTCATTGAACCAGAGTCACCACCAAGAAATCTTAATGTAATGTAAGTTACACATCCTAGGGTAATGAATAGTAGTGTGATGTAAAACTTTGTAGTTAAATAATGTATTGTTATTTCCTGTAACCAAACTAATAATAAATAACATTATGAAATAAAACTAACCGACGCTCTAATCTCTATTAACGAGTATTACCGTCACATATTTGACAGGTGCGCTATAGGTACTATATATATATATGAATAGGATTTATTTCTAATTACTTAGATATAGTTATTAATATAAATATGATATAATACCAATAAACAGTAACTAGTAGAATGATCATACAATATAGATTACAATAGTAATGGCGCAAAACCAATATAAATCAAATTTAGTATTTGGTGAATTACATCTCCTCAATCTCTCTCTATCTCTCTCGATCTCTTCGCTCTTGATCTACGCTCCTCTATAGTATTGACTTAGGATTGAATATATAATTGATAAATCAAGTGTTAATAATTGATGTATTTATATATAGTTAATTATATATTTAGTAATATTAAATATGAAATAAGTAAATTTAAATTAAGCAATAACTTTAAGCTATAATTGATTAAATATTTAACTCTAATAATATACTAATAATACAAACCAGCTATCACTCATGAATGATAATATACATAACAATATATACGGCTATAACAATTAATGATGATTATTGTCATTTAATGATAAATGATAAAGGATAATTTTTGTATGATGTATATACGCAAGTTGAGATAATGATATAAGGTAAGATGATGCTCTATATAATATGATAATTGAATTAAGTAATATAATTAATTGATGATATAAATATGTAATTATCTACATATATTTTAGTTTTAAATCACTCTGATCTGTATTTGAAATATAATGATCAATGTGAATTAGATAAGTTGATATGTATTATTATTTTCATATAATAATAATAATCTGGAAATGTTTCATTTTATTAATAATAATTATCCTGCAAATGTTTATAATGTTTATATCTATATATTCATGGATACTAAATTGATTTTTGTGTAATATTACACCATCATTAGTTCTTATAGTCAATACCTAATCATCATTCATTATAAATACCCTAAATGATCTTTCGTCTAACACACGTGATATATATACACCATTATTTTAAGTAGCTTTAAATGGCGCCCCGATAAGAATCTTTCGATCGGAAGTTCGAAAATCCTCCCTTAAGGAAGGTGACTCATGATTGTACAGTATTATCATTAATACTTATATTAATGTATATTAAATTATATATTTGTTTAGTAGTTCTTTTTATTGTTTTTGTTGTTTTTATTAATAATTCATTTCTATATATTTATTCTCACCATATTTACATTAAATTCTAATTCATAATTATCTATTATTATTGTAGTTGTTAGCACCCTGCACTGAGAGGTTTATACATATGTAAGTCCTTGGTCTGAACAGTATAGACCGTAATTTGTTGAAATATCAGATTTTTTTATTTTATTTCTTTCCTTTTGTTAGTGCACAGATTCTAAAATTCTATGAATGAAGTCGCGACATAGAATGAAATCGTTTTTTCGACTCTCTACTAATTATATAACTACAATAAAAAAACTATATCCAAATATTAATTATTTCATATGTGAGTATAATTGTAAATAAAATGGTATTGTGTGTTCCTCGTTGTGTTTCTGTGTGTTTATATGATTGTGTGTGGTGATGTGTGGTCGCTGTAAGTGTATTATGTGTGATTTTCTGTGAGAGTGCTTTAGGACATGTTGATAAACCAGCAGTTCCTGAGGGCCAGGCGAAACCGGTGCAGGGTGGTTATCCTGCAGGAGATCCCGCGGGTCCCTGCCATTTCCGCCTCTCGAGGACGCGAGGTGAAGTTAGTCTCGAGTGGTTCCGGTATACTGTGTTATGTGTGTGCGTGTGTTCACGGTGACGACTCATTCCCCGAAAGTAGCCCCCACTTCCCACCCCCGGCATGGTGAGAACCCCCAAGGCCCCGGCGTTTAACGCATCCTCATGTGAAAAGGGGCCTCTTTTCTCGCCAATGGAAGTCGGTTTAGTGTGGGTTTTTTTTATAAATTGCGAACTACATAGGAAGTTTGGTAATACATGACCGGGCATAGTGCGTATACACATATCCTATGACCGCTATAGATATATATATATCCGTGGTGACTCTGAAACCGCGTAATCCAGGTAGTTTATATGCAAGAATCTCTCTAAATAAGTTAATACTCGATGTGCGCGTGAGTACGCTAGTGTGCGCTCACGGCGAACCAATTTTAAAAGTAAGTCGGAATTGGGCCCTTTGACAGTGTGATTGCCCTCGTTGCGGAATCTCGATTGTGGACAAGATGAGGTTTATTTATGGTGTGTGCGTGTAGTGTATGTGTGTATTGTGTTGTGTGTGTGTCCGTGTGGCTGTGTGTGCGTTGCAGTGTATGTGGATTTGTGTGTATTGTGGTGTTGTGATTTCTGTATGTATATAGTGTGAGGTGTCTTTGTGTTTGTGGGTGCTATTCTTTACTTGGGCTAAAGACATCCTCTGATAAAAAAAAAATGTTGTGAGAGTATAGGAAATGTAAATAGATATCATTTATTCGTTCATTAATACAAACCATTCACATTTGTCTCTGAGTGAGCACTCTCGTATTTTCCTCCCATTACGTTCCTCAACTCGATTTACCCAAACCGCGGAGAGAAAGCCACGGGCAAACGTACCCTCATGCGCATAATCCTCGAGAACCAAAGACATTCCTTACACATTCTCAACTAGCTCATAATTCGCACAGAAATAGCAATCCGCCTAAAAAAAGTCTTCAACTCCTTTTGGCGAGCGGCGAAGAACTTTCTTCGTCTCAGCACCGGATGTACTCCAGTTGCAGGGTTTATGGATATTTTATGCTCTACCGTAACTGATGCAGGTTGAGCAGATTTTTAAGGCATTATTGATTGCATTTGATAATAGCCCAGATGATAATTTGAATACAACCCTCTTTGGCTGTAACCGATTTGATAATGTGCTGGCGACTTACCTTGGGATGTTTATAACCAATGAGTGGAGGAATAGGATTTAAGAGACATTTAGTATAATAAATAATGATATAAATGGGATTTTGTTTATTATATTGCAAATCATACCCTCATACTCCTCTCTCTCTCTACAATTTTCAGCTACTGGTTTGGATTATTTAACCCA
>NW_020869626.1:120448-123944 GCF_003789085.1 Penaeus vannamei | reverse complement strand
TATATATATATATATATATGAACACAAGCACAAACACAATAACGTGTACAAAAAATGAAAATGAAAACTGGCCATAATGACTCCACGAATTCCCCTTCAGACAAACCTAAATTGATGTATATATATGTATATATATATATATATATATAATATATATATATATATATATATATATTATATATATACATACATAACATACATACACATATATAAACATATATATGTATATATATATATATATATATACATTATAATATATATATATATATATATATATATATATATATATATATATATATATATATATATATATATATATATATATATATGTATGTATACACACACACACACACACACACACACATATATATATATATATATATATATATAATATATATATATATATATATATATATATATATATATATTTATATATATTATATATATGTATATGTATGTATATATTTATTTACGGAAATACACATTCATTCAAAAGCTCACGCTATTAGTTTACTGTAAGCAATTTATCAGTTTCCCGCCTCATATCTATCAACTGTGTTAGAGAAAAAAGAAAAAATAATGTTGACCTTCATGTCTGGTTTGCAAAGACTCCACGAAGGCCATGGAGGGATATGAGGATAAAGTTGAGGTATATCCTTCTTTGGTAAGTTGCTCTGCCGTGAATGGGTAGCAGATACACGATGGTCTATTGGCTATAACTTAGGAGGCAGGTCCATTAGCCTAAACTTGTTTCAAGGCTGGAGAAATATTACAGGTTACTAGGCTCCTTATTTTCTTTCTTTTTTTCCTGGTACAGAATCGATGCATTTGTTCAAAGTGTAATTGTGAGTGTGTGTGTGTATATGTGTTGTATGTGTGTATTTGTCTGTGTGTGTGTGTGTGTGTGTTTGTGTGTGTTTGTGTGCGTGTGTATGTGTTTTGCGTGCGCATGTGTATGTGTGTGGGTGTGTGTGAGTATTTGTTAGGAGTGTTATGCTGCAGTTTTAGGTATAGTTTTTGTTACAATTTTATTAATAATATTATTGTTAATATTATAATCGTGCTGATAATTTTTGTAGTATTATTTTCATTGTAAATAATGCTTATGCTATCAATATTATTGATATAGATATATGAATATATTCATCATAATAGGTAGACCTAGATATAGATATATAGTATAGGAGCGTACCCATATATACATAATAGTTTCAGTATATACTGTATATTACACATGTACAAATAGCTATCCAGAATATTTAGCAACACATTTTTTTTCCAGTTTACATGTTCTCTCAATGCAAGCCATTGGATACAAAAATAAGTCATTTAATATGGTACACGACGGGTTGGAGTGACTGGCTTGCGTTCCCCGAAATGCTATCTGGCGCCAGTGCTTTTAGGCGGACTGTTGGTTACGTAACTACGTGTTTTTTCTGTGGTTCGCTTACACTCGCTTTACTTCTTCATGTTTTTTTTTTTCTTTCTTTCTTTACCTCAGATTTTCTCTTTCTATTTGCAGTGTATATAGTTATTTCGAAATAAGTTTTCAGCTTTTTGCATATACTGTGCATTGTATATATATAATATATAATTAATATACATGTATATATTTATATATCTATAAATACATATAAGTATATATATATATAATATATATATATATATATATATATATATATAATATTATATATGTGTGTGTGTATATACACACATATTTATGTATGTATACATATATTTATGAATATATATATATATATATATATATATATATATATATATATATATATATATATATATATGTATGTATGTATGTATTCATATCCACACACACACACACATATGTATATATTTGTGTATATTTCTACACGTATGTACATATGTATATATAATATATATATATATATATATATATATATATATATATATATATATATATACTTATATACGTATATATACATATAAATACATATGTGTGAAAATGAAGACAGCCATAGTAAGAACGGAAAATGAACGTTACGTTTCGAACTCTTCACGAATTCCTCTTCACATGGATAACCAACCACGAAGAGAATTTTGACATGATTATTTAGTGGAAGGTTTCAGGAGGGTTGTCAAGGTCGAAGAGTCTGGGGAAGGCTTTACTTACTAACGACGAAGTAAGGACATCCACGCCCCCATTGATTAGCACTCAAGTTAAAATTACACAATTTTCTAATTAGCAGAACAAGCGTTTCATATGAATTTGATGATTTATGAATTGTTTTAGTGCCTTTCCAGTTAAGTTGGTGACCTTCATCACGCAAATGAATAAAACAGGTGTTTCATTCTCTGGCCTACCTAACACCACGTTTATGCTTATTATCATCATCATTTTTTCGAAAGGTCTACCGGTTTCGCCGATGTAAAATTTGGGACAGAACTTACAAGGCATCATGTAAATACCTGGAGACGTATCAAGAGCACCGCTGGCTGCACTGTGCTTAACTAAAGCATTTCGCAAAGGTCAGTGCCAGCTCCTTTAAACATATGGCATTTTTCATAGAGGGACGGGATTCTACTGGATAATTGATAGATTATTGGCACTTTCCTGCTGTGTTACGGGAATGATTATGAAGTTTCCATTTTGCTGATGAATGTGCCAAGTTAAAGAAAAGCAACAACAACAAAAGACAAGAATATCCTGATTTCGAAAATATCTAAAAACTAATGTCGAGCTCCCGATCAATGAGTTCACTATCGTAAATCCTATATGCCCTAAGGGACATTGGCGAGCCTACTGACTTCATATACAACGGGTGATTGGAGAAAAAAAAAATGAAGGTAATTAGCGGATTGCGTTGGTTTTCGGTAAACTGAAAATTTAAGCGTCATCTACATTGAACATAAGAACGTCTAAAAACGTTAATTTTCCCGAATTCTCCCAATTCAGTTTCAAACATCTCCAAATATAAATTCCCAAGAACCGGGCCTAAGCTACTTCCCATCGCGATGCCATTGAGATATGATCTTTCTTTACCAGCAGCTACCACTTAGGCCACGGCGGCAATTTCCCCTCCGACACCTGTTCTGGAACAAAAGTCCAGTGCTCTAAGTACTGGACCATCGCGCCAGTTATATAGATAGATGAACTAATAACTATATATGTATATAATGTGTATATATATATTATAATATATATATATGTATATACTTGTATTCATATATATATTATAATATATATTATATATATATAATCATACGCAACACACACACATCAACATCAACACACACATCACAACACAAAACTAAATACTAACTATACACCAACACACATCACACACACACACATACACACATCACACACACACACACACATCAATATATAATATATATACATTATACACTATACTACATACTATATACTATATAAACTATCACCTACTACTATATGTGTGCGTACTGTGTCAGTGAGTTCTGATGTGCGTGTGTAGTCGACTATTCTGTGCCGCAGCGC
>NW_020869626.1:112948-115448 GCF_003789085.1 Penaeus vannamei | reverse complement strand
TTCGAACATACAACAATAAGAATCATTTGGTAATGATGACAAAGAGATCTACACGTGATTATAAGAATTATACAACTCGTCTTTGTCGAACCAAATCAGCATAACTCAACGTCTAGTCTCGATTGACAATTCAAGAAATCGACATTATTACATTACAAAACTATGGGCATTCATCAGCAAAATGGAAGAACTTAATCTAATCAATTCCACCGAAACAACTAGAACAAGCAGACAAGGCGAAACACAACAGTGCATAATGCTATCAACATAGCCTCCACAACGTAAGCAAATACCCGTTATCTACTATCAACAAACTGCCAAAGATGTGAGAGTATATAGATCGGAGCAGCCGCCGCTGGATCACTTGACCTTTTGCCGAACTGCTATTACGCCCTTACAACGAACAGATGCAGTCCAGCGTGATTCGCCGTGCTTGATATATCGTGCATCCAAGGAAGGGATATGTGTACGAGTGTGCCTTGTAAGTGTCGATGTATGCCGCAGAGATGGTTGTACAATCGGCGGGCAAGACCAGCGGGTGGAGGGTGATAGAACGCGTTTTCGAAAAAAGCATGATGATTGATAGATGAAGCTGATCCAGAAACGATGGCTTGTGCTTAGCGTGGTAGTCTCAGCGATAAGGCCACGTTAGAAGAAACACCGGAGCATTTTGATTGCCATTTGCGCATCGCGACATGTAAAAAAGCGTCAACACCAAGGCGTGAAAAAAGAGCACCTTTATCTCCTATATCCAGTATTATTCATCTATTTCTATATAATTGATTATTATCTCGCTTTTTCTGGCTGAGTTGAGAAGAAGTGTGTGGGGGTGTTTTAGTGTTATAACTTGGAGGTGCTAAGTACAGGGTGGGGGGCGTGGGATGTGCCTTACTTCGTCTGGAGAAAAGGGTTGAGGGAGTAGAAAGTAGAGCGCATTCCCCAGGAAGAGCGATGCTACGTGAGCTCGCGTGACAACCCTCGTGCGCTAAATCTCTAATCAGCGCGTATAGTATATAGTGATCCAAAATTCATACTATTATATATTTTTCGTGTCTCTTCTGGTGTTTGTTGTTTCTATTCCAGGTGAGTTAGAGAAGGAATTTCTTTTGTGCTATCTACGTGCAGTGTCTCGCACGTAACGCTTGTCATTTTTCCGTGGTCTACAGGTGTTGGCCTGGTCTTCATTTTTTTCACACATATGTTTATTTATATGGTATATATACGCTTATAAGGTAAAGCTTATAGTAGTATATATACTACGGTAGGGACTAGTCAACTATTCAGATTGAATAGAGGTGAGATTTGATGTATAGCGATATATAAAGATAATGTTATTATATTTATATGTCTTTTAGTTATTTATTAATTATATCCGATATGTATCATAACGTGTCTCGTGTAGAAATAATACACACATCAGTACTCAGTTTAGTATATCATTATATGATTCTAGTGTAGCTCGGTGTGGATATGAATTACCATACATAGTTCTCATCATTATCACATATATCTAGTGTATATTGTTACTATAACAATCTATTTATACTCATATATATATAGTTATTATTCTAATAAATGTTTATATATATAAATTTCATATATATTCTATGATAAATATCATGATTTATCTTACCATTACATAATAATTAATATTATGTTTTACTAAATTTCTTTTTTGTCTAATAATCACACATATCCTCACCATTCACGACCCTCACCACCACAATCTACTCACCACCCACTCACACAACAACACCACCACACACACACCACACATATATTATCATATAATCATCTAATATATATTTAACTATATTTATCTATAACTTTAAATTATTAACATTATTTCTAATATTTAACTACTTATTTACTAATTTACTTATTCTAATTATTCTTTATGCTATAATTATCTAATACTCCATTATTATCATCTATTATTCTAAGTATCATTTTATTTAAATCTAATATGTATAACATGTACTACTATAAAAGTAACTATTATAATATACGAGTATGATAATATGCACATGACAGTATATGCAAAAAGCTTGAAAAAACTTATTCGATAATAAACTATATCACACTGCAAATAGAAAGACAGGGTAACATCCTTGCACGGAGTAACAAAGAAAAGAAAGAAAAAAAAAATACAATAGAAGAATAAAGCGAGTGTGAAAGTAGCAGAGACCAACAGAAAAAAACATCATGATAAGAATAAATTATACTTTATGAAACCATTCAGTCCGCCTCCGTGAGAAAGCACTGGCGCCAGCATAGCATTAGTGTATCTGGATGTGAATCGCAGCCATGATACACTATCCAAACCCGGTCGATGTACCATATTAAAGACCTTATATTTTTCTAGTATCCAAATGCGCATTGTCATTGAGAAGTACATTGTAAACTGGAAAAAATAATGTTGTTTTGCCTAAATAATATCTGTATGATATAGCTTTGTACATTGTGTAATTATACAGTTATATACTTGAACAATACATAT
>NW_020869626.1:102948-107948 GCF_003789085.1 Penaeus vannamei | reverse complement strand
GTTCGGGCACGTGGGCGGGCAGCGGCGGGGCGACGGGCAGGAGGTCGGACGACGGCTGGAAGCCGTTCTCGTCGGCGATGAAGCTCACTTCGGCGGTTGTTCCGTCGGGAAGGAGGAAGCTGCGGAAAGGGACGTTGCGATTAGATTTTAAAGAGATCACAAACTGCAATTAAAAGAGTAGCAGAAATTTTAGTAATATACGAGACATGACAGATTTTTCACGTTACCTGTATGTTCCCTGCATGTTGCTCTGGCCCTCAGATCCAGGAGTGCCAGTGTTGGAGGAGCTGATGCCGTTGCTGGTCTCGAAAGTGTACTGGAAGTTTCCGTCGCCGTTGTCGGACCTCTCGTCCAAAATGGTCTCGGCCTCAGAATCGGGTGTCTGAGGGCGGGCGAGGGCGACGGCGGCCAGGCAGGCGAAGATGATCTGTGGGCGGAGGCAGTTTTGCCCTAAACATTTTTGCATCTTCAAAATCTTCATTATATTTTTCAACTCCATGCACTCAAATACAAGCACACGAAAAAATAGACATCTGTGCAGACGTCTGATCAATCTGTGGGAAATGGCTGGCTCGCCATTTCCCACAGGTTGATTTTTCCCTCACAGACTCACACATTTTATGGAAAGTCCTATGAAAATTCCAACTAAATTAGAAAGGCTATTTTTAGATAGAATTGCAAAATACTTTATTACAGCTCACGAATTTTATAATCATGAAAACAAATGATTAACTAAAAAAATATTTTTTTTTTATTTACCTTATTTTTGTCATTTTAACACATGTGGTATGGTATTCATTTTATAAATCACACTCAAGTCATTTTAGCTCAATAGAAAGAATGACATTTTCCTCTTTCTCTGAACCTCTTGCATTGCATTTGCTGAGCATACCATCAGAAGGCTCAAGTTCACATGACTGAAAGTAATGAGACAATCCTTGTCTAATTTGTAATAAAGCCTCAACTGATCTAACATGGAGATTTCTCACTCCAGTATGAGCGACATTCATCTGAGAAAAGATCCTTTCTACTAAGGCATTTGAAAAGATAAGTGACAGTCATGCCAGTACAAGGCCTAATAGACTGCGGCTCGTGAGGTTGTGGGCACTGGGCAGGAGTAGCAGGAGATACATACCGATTAAATCTTTCACAAATTCTATACTTTTGTGGAATTAACAATTAGTTTTTGACGAACTTTATAACCATAGAATTCCCCACAAATGTTATCAATTCCCATGGATATTCCCACAGACCAAGAGCGAAATTTGTTCCCCCAGAAAGTTTCACGTCAGGCCATTTGTCCTCCACATCTATGTGAAATTTACGGTGGCAACACTGGTCTGAGTTTGTGAAGTAAATGTTCCACTCAGACTGCCTCTTGGCGCACCAACCCCGTCAAAGGTAACGCCAGCAATGACAAAGCAGGACGTGCATGCTGTACTCACCAGCTTCATGGTTGTGTTGCTGATGCTTGTGTTGCAGCCGCCGTTTATATAGCCGCGAGAGCTCAAGAAGGTTAAGGGAAGAGGGAAAGGGTTAAGCGTAGGAGACCCTCATGTCTGCTGTTCCCTCAGACGAGGAGGGAGGATTCGTATTCGTACACAACTCCATGTAGACCCGTGGTTTCTAAACGGGTAATGAAGGGAGGGATAAATTGATGAATTATAATTAGTAAAGTGTTATTAATCATAATAAAAATATAATTAAATTTGATATAAAAATCACACATAAGCATTCTAATTTTTCTTTCTTCTAAACTGAAGATGAATGAGGTAGAGGTAAATACGACTTGCCTGTTGGGGGTAACGATGCCAAAACGTTTGAGAACCACAGATGTAGAGTAAGGGTGAGGAGTGTTGATTGTGGAGATTCCAGAATAATGAGGTTAGATTAAAAGTATATTTGTGCTAAGGAGTGGTACATGAGTAGACTCATGCGGTGATTATTGTCTACTTTTGGGGTAGATTAATAGTGACTGGATAAAGGAAGATTCTATAAATATTATATAGTGTTTTCCTCTTACTGTGCAACCTCTGAATGTTACCAACTAGAAATATTTTATTTGAATGCATGAACTATGCACATACTAAAACAAATAAAAAACAGTACGAAACTATTGTTAATTGAGAACATGAAATCAATATTTATGTATTACCTTACAGATATTCTGCATTACGCATACAGAATATTTTAAACATGATTACGCATACAAATATTTAAAACGAGAAAAAATTGATGATTCATATGCCATCCCTTCAGGTATCTTTGTTAACCATTGTGATTTGTATGCAAACATTTAGCTGCTCGTCAACTATTTTTTACGAGCAGTTAACTGCCACTTGCCTATCTAGTTTTATATATAAAAAAGGCAGATAAGGTTGACGTCTCAGAAATATGCACTTTTATCAAATCACAAATAAATGTGTTCATTGGTATTCAGGCAATAATATAAACGGACAGTTTTTGTCAGTTTAAAGAAGAGAGCTCACACTCATGCCCTAGGAATAATGTGCAGTGAAGCAGAATGCAGAATGTAGAATTCAAAATAATAATAATTAAAAATAAATAAATGAAAATTAAAATAAAAGGAAATGAAACACAATGATTTCACGCGTCCCATTGAAGCTTTAAAAACCTCGATTTAGCTGACGAAAATCATATAGAAAATTACATGAAATTACCAGTTAAAAATGAGAAGAAATTAGTGATAAACTGTATCTTCACACTTTATGCATTTAAGGAAATTTCCCAAACTCAAAATAGGAAGGTACACCTAATTATAATGAAAGACATTTAGGAGTTTTGCCTAAGGGTAATGTAACACACCATGTGACTTTCTTTAGCAAAAGAAATATAATCCTTAGCCATATATGATGCGTCATGTGTACATAGATTCTAAACACAGACGCCCTACATGACATGGGATATTATCGTGCTAGACACTATGTTGCACATTCATAGCTTTACATGTTAGCACATTAAAGACATTTATTTGCATGAGGATTATAACCAATACTTCCGTACAGAATTTATGAAAGTTTACCTGTTGTTCATTCAGCTGACCGGCAACACATTTGATCATTTATATTATTCACGTCGATGATTATACATTGTTTTTATGTGTGTGTGTTTATGTGTGTACATATATATGTATATATGTGTGTACACATTTTTTTTTTTTTCCTTTTTTTACCCCCCATTGAGAGGAACGGGTTTCAGAAGAGCCACCCGTTTATTGGTCACTTAACACGAGTGAAGTCTAAAAGAAAGGATATTTATTCATGAACAAATGGACAACTGTTGTAATGGTGACGAGAGCTCCGTTTCTATTTTTGTTGACGAAGTTAGTGAACTCGTGGCCGAGAGATCTGCCTTTGTGGTGGTCATCATCCCCATCGACGTCCCGCAGCCCTCATAAGTGGACGACATCCATCCGATGACCCAAGGGGGAGTCACCACTCCTGGAGCCGCGCTCGAGACGGCAGCCGGACGCCGCCCGTCCAGGACCTACGAAGATCGCGATGTTCTCTGTAGTTGTCCTCTTCTCCTCCTGCCGGTGACGCAGCCGACGTTCTCACGCTGAGGTCAACACCAAACCCCCGCTGAATACTAGCTGGCGATTCTCAACACGAAGAGAGGGGTTGAAGAAGGCGCAGAAGGTCCCGCTTCCGACGACGCCGACGAAAGAGCAGCACCAGCCGGAATCCATGGAGAGCTAGAAGACATCGCTCAGGAGGTCGGTGAAACGCCCCGTCACGCGTACGAAGAGTCAGCGTCACTCGAAGACACAGGAGGCCTCCGACTCGGGCAAATGGGGACCGAAAAGCAACGCAGACGACATACACCAGATTACCTAAACTCGGCTTATATCACGCTTGTGAGCTTGAACACGAAAAAATGCCATGAGTTACCCATTCATTATTACCTAGCATCAACTGTGTAATTCAAAATTATTGCCAGACACCCCATTTCAGCAGAGTACTTACGCTGCTCCTGAGTGATAATTGTGTAGTTAAGCCTATTAAACAGTAGGTAATATCAATTTCAGCACTTTTTGAAAGTTATAGATTTAGAGTTCAATAGCAGCTTCGGAAGTGGACGCCATGATGCTGTTCATTTATAAGGTGACTGCCCATACGTGACCTTGAAAGAAAGTAGGCATTCTGTGTTGCATTTCATTGGGTTACAATGAAGTGTTTTCATGTATACACATCCCGCCTTCTATTTTGAGAGGACTAAGGCATGAACATTTTTAATTCGGAATACATAAATAAGTAGATTACGTGTAATCTTTATTGAAACAATCAGTAACTCCAGACACTACACACGTATATACATATCAGAGAATGACGAAACGAAATGGTCGATGAGAGTGAGTGCATTTATTCAAAGGTGATTCCGCTCGCCCGTTGCTCCTCAGCAATGCGGAGCAGTTCGGGCACGTGGGCGGGCAGCGGCGGGGCGACGGGCAGGAGGTCGGACGACGGCTGGAAGCCGTTCTCGTCGGCGATGAAGCTCACTTCGGCGGTTGTTCCGTCGGGAAGGAGGAAGCTGCGGAAAGGGACGTTGCGATTAGATTTTAAAGAGATCACAAACTGCAATTAAAAGAGTAGCAGAAATTTTAGTAATATACGAGACATGACAGATCTTTCACATTACCTGTATGTTCCCTGCATGTTGCTCTGGCCCTCAGATCCAGGAGTGCCAGTGTTGGAGGAGCTGATGCCGTTGCTGGTCTGGAAAGTGTACTGGAAGTTTCCGTCGCCGTTGTCGGACCTCTCGTCCAAAATGGTCTCGGCCTCAGAATCGGGTTTCTGAGGGCGGGCGAGGGCGACGGCGGCCAGGCAGGCGAAGATGATCTGTGGGCGGAGGCAGTTTTGCCCTAAACATTTTTGCATCTTCAAAACCTCTCATTATATTTTTCAACTTCAATGCACTCAAATACAAGCACACGAAAAAATAGACATCTGTGCAGACGTCTGATCAATCTGTGGGAAATG
>NW_020869626.1:84776-89776 GCF_003789085.1 Penaeus vannamei | reverse complement strand
ACTGAATATTGAAAGCTCTTTATTTATTTATAAGTAACTTTACGTATTGGATATCGAATGCTCTTTATTTATTTATAAGTAACCTTACGTATTGGATATTGAAAGCTCTTTATTTATTTATAAGTAACTTTACGTATTGAATATTGAAAGCTCCTTATTTATTTATAAGTAACTTTACGTATTGGATATTGAATGCACTATTTATTTATAAGTAACTCTACGTATTTGGATACTGAATGCTCATTTATTTATAAGTAACATTACGTATTATATTGAATACGTAACTTCGTATTGGATACTGTGCTCTTTATTTATTTATAAGTAACTAGTATTGGATTTTAATGGTTTTTATTTATTTATAAGTAACTTTTACTATATATTGAATGCTCTTTATATATTTATAAGTAACTACGTATTGGATATTTAATGGTTTTTATTTATTTATAAGTAACTATACGTATTGGATATTGAATGTTTTTTATTTATTTATAAGTAACTTTACGTATTGAATATTGAAAGCTCTTTATTTATTTATAAGTAACTTTACGCAGTGGATATTGAATGCACTATTTATTTATAAGTAACTTTACGTATTGGATACTGAATGCTCTTTATTTATTTATAAGTAACTTTAGGTATTGGATACTGAATGCTCTTTATTTATTTATAAGTAACTTTTACGTATTGGATACTGAATGCTCTTTATTTACTTATAAGTAACTTTACGTATTGGATACTGAATGCTCTTTATTTACTTATAAGTAACTTTACGTATTGGATCCTGAATGCTCTTTATTTCCAAGTGAATTTGCTTATTAGAATATCAAATACTTTATACGTTCAAGTAGATCTACTTATCAGAATATCAAGTGCTCTTTATGTCTAAGTAGATTTGCATTTTAGAATATTAAGTGCTTTTTATTATCCTCTTTAATTCCAAGTTAATTTACGCATTAATATTCGAGTACATTTAATTAAAAGCCCAAATGAAAGGACATAATGCGTTTCATGAAAGAAAAAAAAGAAAAGAAGGACAGACAGAAAGAAAAAAGAAATAAAAAGGAGGACAGACAGAAAGAAAAAAAAGAATATAGAAGAGACAAAGATCAGAAGAAAGAAGAAAGAAAAGAAAGAAAGAGAAGGAAAAGAGACAAAAAGAAAAGAAGAAGAAAGACAGAGAAGAAAAAAAAGAAAGAAGGACAGAAAAAGAGCAAAAAGAAAAGGAAACAGAAAGAAAAAAGAAAGACAGACAGAAAGAAAAAAAAAAGAGACAGACAGAAAGAAAAAAGAATAAAAGAAAGGACAGAAAGAAAAAAGAAAAGAGAGAAGGACAGACAGAAAGGGAAAAAAAAGAAAAGAGAAGGACAGACAGAAAGAAAAAAGAAAAGAAGAAGGACAGACAGAATGAAAAAGAAATAAAGGGAAGAAGAAAAGAAAAACAAAGAAGAAGGACAGACAGAAGAAATTAAAGAAAAATAAGAGGACAGACAGAGAGAAAAAAAGAAAAGAAGGACAGACAGAAGAAAAAAAAAGAAACAGAAGGACAGACAGAAAGAAAAAAAGAAAAGAAGGACAGACAGAAAGAAAAAAAAAGAAAAGAAGAAGGACAGACAGAAAGAAAAAAAGAAGGAAGGACAGAAGAAGAAAAAAAAAGAAAAGAAGAAGGACAGACAGAAAAAAAAAGAAGAAGGACAGACAGAAAAGAAAAAAGAAAAGAAGAGGACAGGACAGACAGAAAGAAAAAAGAAAGAAGGACAGACAGAAAAAAGAAAAAAAACAGACATAAAAAGAAGGACAGACAGAAAGAAAAAACAAGAAAAAAGAAGGACAGACAAAGAAAAAAAGAAAAGAAGAAGGAACAGCAGAAGAAAAAAAGAAAGAAGGAAGACAGACAAAGAAAAAAAAAAAGAATAGGACAAGACAGAAAGAAAAAAGAATAAAAGAAGAAGGACAAACAGAAGAAAAAGAGAAGAAGAAGGACAGACAGAAAGAAAAAAAAGAATAAAAGAAGAAGGACAGACAGAAAGAAAAGAAGGACAGACAGAAAAAAAAGAAAGAAAAGAAGAAGGACAGAGAGAAAGAAAAAAAGAAAAGAAGAAGGACAGACAGAAAGAAAAAAAAGAATAAAAGAAGAAGGACAGACAGAAAAAAAAGAAAGAAAAGAAGAAGAGACAGAGAGAAAGAAAAAAGAAAAGAGAAGAAGACAGACAGAAAAAAAGAAAAGAAGAAGGACAGACAGAAAGAAAAAGAATAAAAAAGAGGACAGACAGAAAAAAAAAAGAAAAGAAGAAGGACAGACAGAAAGAAAAAAAGAATAAAAGAAGAAGGACAGACAGAAAGAAAAAAAGGACAGACAGAAAAAAAACAGAGAGAAAGAAAAAAAAAGAAAAGAAGAAGGACAGACAGAAAGAAGATAAAAGAAGGACAGACAGAAAGAAAAAAAAGAAAAGAAGGACAGACAGAAAGAAAAAAAAAAGAAATAAAACAGAAAGAAGAAGAAGGACAGACAGAAGGGGAAAAAAAGAATAAAAGAGGAGAGAGAAAAAGAAAAAGATAGAAAGGCAACGGCATATCCGAAGATCCCAGGCAGCTCAAAAGAGGCACTGTGAGAAATGGCACTTCTCTTCCCTTGCCCCTTCCCCTTCCCCTTCCGCCCCTCCCCTTCCCTTTCCCTTCCCTCTTTCCCTTTCCCTTCTTCCCTCCTTCCCTCCTTCCCTTCTTCTCCTTCCCCCGTATCCCTTCCCTTATTCCCCTTCCTCCTTACCTCCTTCCCTTATTCCCCTTCCCCTTCCCTCCTTCCCTTTCCTCCCATCCCCCTTCCCTTACCTCCCCCCCCTTCCCTTACCCCTTCCCCTTCCTTTCCCCTACCTACCTCCCCCCTTCCCCCTCCCACTTCCCCCTTGTGATTTATTTCTTGGCAGATTTTTGTTATTGTTGTTAGCCTAGTAGGTTGATGTTTGTTTTTACAAAGTGTGTTTGTTGTTGTGTTTTGTTTGTGAGGGACGGATGATTTTATTTGTTTGTCGTTTTAAGGTTGTTTGATTTGTGTGAATTGTTTATGTTGTGTGTTTTGTGTGTTAATTGGTTTTGTTATTGTCTGCCTGCGTCTGTATGAAGGATTTACTTTTTTGTTAATTGTTTTTGTTTTTGTCAGTCTGTCTGTCTGTATGAGCGATTTTTTGTTCGTTATTTTTGCTTTTTGTATGAGGGAAAGTTTCATGTGTTTTTGTTAGCATTGTATGTCTGTCTGTATGAGGGAAGGTTTTATTTGTTCAATGCTTTTGTTATTGTTGTCTCTCTGTGTGCAGAGTTGATTTACGAAATTCTTTTTTATTTACTTATTTATTTATTTATTTGTATTTCATAAAATCGTCTGCTGATAACAGTTCTTTACGTATTCACTAACTGTTTATTCTCTTGATAATTGATAAAAAGGAGGATGCTGGCTGTCGCGATAACACTTATCACAGCCTTTTAAGATGATTTATTGATTAATATTATTGTTATTGTTGACGAGAGAGGGATGTTATCTAGAACGTATCCTGAAAAAGCTTGATTTAGTTTATTTTTGTTAAAGATCTCTTGCTTGTGAGGTCTAGAATGTATTCTATTGTGAATCTTTAAAAAAATGTTTTTTAGAATCTAGTCAGAGAGGGAAGGAAGAAGAGCGAAAGAAGAGAAGAAGAGAAGAGAAGATAAAAGAAAAGAGAGGAGAGAGAGAGAAGAAAGAAAGAAAAAAAAAGAAAGACAGACAGACAAAGAAAAGATATTAACAACAAGAAAAAAAAATAAAACAACCCGGAAAAGAACTTCCCTCCTTGCAAGATAACATTCCTCCCCCCCTCCCACCCCCCTTCCCCCTCCCCTCCACTCCCCCCCCTCAAAAAAAAAAAAAAAAAAAAAAAAAATCCAAGTATCTAGAACGGATCCCGATAACACTGAGGCGCGCTGTCAATATCCCGCCCTGTTCACTGTCGCGGAGATGTGACGGGCGGGGGAAAGAGGCCATAACGCCCTCTTTATATCGATGCGGATGGGCGTGAGAACGGCGTGGGTGTGATTTACATGGGCTGCTTATGGGCTTTTGGGCGGGGGGGGGGGGGGCGTGAGGGAAGTAGGCCAAGGGTCGTAACTTTAAGGAGTGAGGGAGAGGGAGGAGGGAGAGGGAGAAGGGGAGGGAGGGAGAAGGGGAGAGGGAGAGGGAGAGGGAGAGGGAGAGGGAGTGGGAGAGGGAGAGGGGGAGGGGTAGAAGGGGAGGGAGAGGGGGAGAGGGAGAAGGAGAGAGAGGGAGAGGGAAATGGATAGAGAAAGGGAGGGAAAGCGAAGGGGTGGGAAAAGGGAGAGAGTGAAGGGAAAGGGAAATAGGGAAAATAAGGAGAAGGGGAGAGAGAAATGAGGGGATTAGGAATAAGGACCTGAGGGAGATGGAAAAGAGAGAGAGAGAGAGAGAGAGAGAGAGAGAGAGAGAGAGAGAGAGAGAGAGAGAGAGAGAGAGAGAGAGAGAGAGAGAGAGAGAGAGAGAAAAGAAAGAAAGAAAGAAAGAAAGAGAGAGATGAGAATGAAGGATTGAGTAAATATGATGGACCTGAAGGAGAGATAGGAAGGAGGGAAGAGTGAGAGGAAAAGAGAGGGAGAGACAGAGCGAGAGGCAGTGAGAAGGAGAGAGTCATTGATGTGATTTTGTATTTATTTTAGTATTTATGTTTGTATATTCATGCATTATGTATCAATGCATGAGTATTAATGAGTGAGTGAGTGCGTGGGTGCATGAGTATGAGTGTGCGTTGGTGTACATAGAGTCAGAATGGAAGTAATTTGCATCATAATTGTTTGGAAAGCTACACAGAAAATTGTATCGCGAATAAACATGAATATTTGGCCGAGCGAGCAGGGAAGGAAGAAGGCGCACAGACGAGGAAAACAAATCTTTATTGTGACCTTTTGTGGTACTATGTAGACACTTGGGCAGTCACACGCCAGCGGGACAGGAAGGACTTAGT
>NW_020869626.1:57500-62500 GCF_003789085.1 Penaeus vannamei | reverse complement strand
ACAATATTCATAATAATGATAATGATAGATAATAGTAACATAGATCCTGATACTGATGATTATCTTGATGATGCTAAACATGTTTAAGATGATGATAATGATGATGATGAAAACGATAAGGAGAACAATCACGATAATAATAACGAAAATGGCAATGATAATGATGCTGATAATAGCAAGTGATAGTATTAGTAATGATAATGATAGTTACGATAACAATAACAAGAATGATGATGATTGTAATGATGAAACAAAAATGAATAGATAAATAAGATAATGGTGATAATGATGATGATAATAATAATAATAATATTAACAATAATAATAGTAATAAAAATGGTAATAATAATAATAATGATAATAATGATAGTGATAATGTTGATGGTAATAATAATAGTAATAGTAATAATAATAACAATAATAACTACAACAACAATACTAATAATGATAGTGGTAATACTACTATTACTAATATTATTATTAAAAACAATAACAATAATTACATTTTCAATAAAAAAAACAAATAGGATAATGATAATGATAATCCAAACAATGGTTATGATGATAACGTTAGTAGTAGCAATGATGAGAGTAATATTAATAATAAAACAACAAAAATAATACAGCTGTTAAAACTACTACTACGACTAATGATGATACTAACAATAATGTTAATATTAATAATGATAATGATAATAGTAATATCATTATAAATAATAATTAATGAAAATGATGATGAGGATAATAATTATAATGATTTTAGTAATAACAACAGCATCATCAACAACAATGATAATGATAATGATAGTTATAATAATTATAATATTAATAATAATAATAATAATAATAATAATAATAATAATAATAATAATAATATCAATAATTATAATAACAATGATTACAATAATAACAAGAGCATTAATGATAATGATAATAAAAATAACAACAACAACAATAATAACTGATGATAATAAAAGCAATAAACACAATGATAACAATGGTGATTATATTAATGCTATTGATAATGATGACAATAGTGATGATAATGATAACGGTAACATAAGGAATTATAATCATGTTCATAACAAGAGTAAAGATGAGGATCATAATAATAATGATTAGGATTATATTTTTAGTAAGAATTATAACATTAAGAATTGTGATGACATTAACAACAATGATGATCATAAAAATAATAATAACAATAATAACAATAAAGATAATAACAATAATAATAATAATGATAATAACAATAATAATAACAAAATGTGTTTCTGCTGCTGATGATAATAATAATAATAATAATATTACCAACATTTATACAAATAAAAGATGATAAAGAGAATAATGAAAATAATAATAACAATAATTAAATATATCATAATGATGACAACAATAACAACAACAACAATAATAATAATAATAATGATAAAAATAATAAAACAATACCAATAATGATAATAACCATTATCATAATTACTATTAGAACAACAATAAATAATAATATCACCAACACAAAAAACAACAATATTGATGATAATGACAATAACAGTGATAATAACGGCAACAGCAAAATTGCTTGACAGCATAAAACCAGCAACTGTAGCAAAAATAACGAAATTACGAAGAAAGTTCCGCATCCGTCCCCGGAAGCACCGAGAGCCCTTGACGACAACGAGCAATTATGTGAAGGACCATAAACCACAACAACATTCGCTAAGTATTACTATTCAGAATGCTAAAATATACATGCGTTGACAAGTTTTTCAAAATTCTGTTTATTCTATTTTAAACTCGTGTAACTGTGAATAAAACTTACATGAAGTCAAAACGATTCTTGGAATCATGTGTGCGTTTTGTTGATAAAATTTTGAAGTGTGAAGTATGTGAAGCACGCGCGCACACACACACACACACACACACACACACACACACACACACACACACACACACACACACACACACCGTCACTGTCTATCCTATCAGATTCTGCAAATGTCTTCATGGTAAAGATAAACTTAAGTTACCTAGGAGTAATAGATATAACGGTTATCTTTACCCAAAAATATGTTTACACACTAAATTCCTCTGAAGTAGGTGTTTATGGAAAATGTAAGCACACTTTAGCAGCTGATAGCTTAGTTGATGTTTTTTTTCTTTCTAGATTAGCCCCATTGGAAATAATGATGGCAGTCAGACTAAGCTTTGAACTAAGGAGATTCATTCTGAAAGGGTACTGGAAGTGGGAAAACACAGTTGAAATGCGAAGACAGTTTAGGAGGGAGTTTCAAACAGATCTGCCAACGCGACTTACCATTACCCGGATTAGAGATATGTTTCAAGCACAATTTCGTGCTTTGTGGGGGTTGTTGATGTTCATGCTTTTCAGGAACGCTTCTCGTGAATATTCTGAACAGTTCCATTGCCTTCAACCTTATATCTAATCCGAGTGAAGGTAAGTTGCGCTGGTGGATCCGTTTGAAATTCCCTCCTAAACTGCCTCTGCACTTCGACTGCGTTTTCACACTTCCAGTAGCATCTTAGAATGAATTTTCTTTGTTCAAAGCTAAATCAGACTGCCATCATTAATTTCATTGGGTTTAATCTGGAAAGAGTGTGTATACATTTTTAGTAAACAGCAACTTTACAATTATTTAGAGTGTATACATTTTTAGGGTGGACACCCTGTACACTTATTCCGCTTATCCTGGGAGGCACATGCCTAAAGATACATATATTGATTTCCAGACCTGAACTCATAGCATAATTTCTGTTAGAGCGGTGAAGGTTTAGTAAGGTTTTTATTGGGCGGTATTTATCAAAATACTGAGTATCCTTATGTGCACTTAGCAGACGAAATTTCATGAATGCAGCACTCAATTTTGAGTAGTTAACCTGTCTTATTTATCAATCTACTCAGCGTCTCTAAGTGCACTCAACTGAACGAAATGGCTGTGTCCTACGGGAGGATACTCAGCAGATCGTACAGCACTGGAAGCAGCACAACAGCGAGTGAGGCTACGAAGTATGAGGCAGTTCCAGATAAGAAAAGATGTGCCGAAGTTATAGTGATCATGAGTCGAAGAAACCGTTCAGATTAGATCGAGAAGGATTAATGTATGTGACCGACATGATCAGAGGTCAAATAAGCCCTCGTACAAATCGAATACCTGCTACCTGTGCAGAAATAAAAGTGCTTGTGACACTGTGGCGGGAGTGAATCCACTCCCAAGCCTTGCGCTTGTCTTGTATTGTAAGGTTAGGCCCAAATTTCCTTTATTATCTCTCTTCATCTTTAGTCCAATTTGCAGTCCTCTTGGGCTTGGGTTTGTTCCATTTCGAAATTTTCGGCGGCAGCTTCGAAAGAAACACGAAGCATTTGGGACTCGACGGTATGCAATCGGACGCGAATTTTAAACAAATCGGTTCATATATACTGGAATATATTCATTTTAAAAAAAATTTATATGGCGATATAAAAGGTGTAATTATTTTATACTGACTTGAAACATATTTTTGTTTATGGAAAAAGCTTTTAATTTGCTTGAAAATTGGTTAAATGAAATATCTAACCTACACTCAAGCGACTCGCCTAAGTGAGGGAAATACTTTGCTCAGCAGAGCACTCAGACTTTTCATAAATATCACAAGTACTTCACTAAGCGGAGTGGTATAGGGTAGGATCTGAGTGTACCACTCAGTAAAATACTGAGTATCCTTAAGTGCACTTAGCAGACGAAATTTCATGGATGTAGCACTCAACTTTGAGTAGATTACTTAAGTACTTCACCGAGCAGAGTGCTGTAGGGTGGGATTTGAGTGTAACGCTCAGTAAAATACTTAGTATTTTGATAAATACCGCCCCAGGTTTATATACTTTAATGAACAAACGTGGCTAAACAACTCAAGATGAAATGATGCCCCACCGTATGACGTTGTTAAACACTAGCATCGCCAGATCAGGTGGTCGGAGATCTGTGGAAATGGCTCCTATTACAGGCGACCCCAGTCTGCCATTGATGAGGACGCTATCCATCAAGTGGAGACGGCCATTTTGAAGATCGCCGTATTACTGATCATCAACTAGCCCAAGATGTCAAGATTTGTGTTGGGTCTTAAGACAAAGTCACTCATGACCATAATATGAACAAACGTGAGATTGGATGGAGACAGTCAACCCCATTTCCCCGGTATCTTTCCGTTATTTGCTTTGCCGTTAAGTAATCGATCTTCTGTCTCGATTTCCCTTTCTTATACTTCGATATATAATTCCATTTCCAATCTATTCCTTGGTACAGGGAAATCGAGAACGAAGGGAAGGATCGATTACTTATTGCCAAAGTAAATAACGAAAAGATACCGTAGGAATGGGAATGACTGTCTCAATCCAGTCTCATGTTTATTTATATTATGTTAACCGTAATGATTTTTGATTTATAGTTAGTAGGCAAAGGGAGGGTGTAAACTCAAAGTGTTTTAACCGTGTTTTTTCCTATAATGTTTGTTGTTAAGTTTTACATGGTGATATGCCACCTGTTCTTTATTACCTCTGCTACAGAGGTTGTTTTTTGGTAGCACTGGTTAATTTTTTTGGGGGGTTAGTAGGGTAAATTTTTATGAACGGATCTTTATGATGTTTTTACCAGTGTATTTTAACCAACCTATATATCATTTAATTTTGGTGGTGATCTGGATCCTGTGAAGGATAACCCGAAAATATTAACAGATTTATTTTTTCTTTTACCGGAGATGTGTCTTAGGCCCGTACTTTTAAAACCTTTCGCCACGATCGCCAGGCGATCCGGAATTTAGCAAAGGCGCGAGAGCTGTTTGAATACCATTTTCTTGCTTTCAAGTTATAAATTAGTAACATATTTGTGTGATATGATGCAGGAATCACATTGAAATTTTAAAATATCTTAAAATCATTATTTATTATGAAATAACGTACATACGTATTTTTTTCAAGACCTTCGATGTTCCAGGCGAGAGCTCAAGAC
>NW_020869626.1:30000-35000 GCF_003789085.1 Penaeus vannamei | reverse complement strand
CTCTACTCTCTCTCTCTCTCTCTCTCTATATATATATATATATATATATATATATATATATATATATAAACACACATACATATATGTATTCATACACACACATATATATTCATTTTTATATGGATGTTGTAGCCATGGGGACATTGAATTACACTTGGCAAGAAAAGAAAAGAAACAAAATAAGAAGAAAAAAAGATCAAACCGTTTAAGGACTTTTAATGAAATTTCCTAGATATCTGCAACCTTGCAGGCTCCCAC
Source organism: Penaeus vannamei (assembly GCF_003789085.1). Taxonomy (NCBI): domain Eukaryota; kingdom Metazoa; phylum Arthropoda; class Malacostraca; order Decapoda; family Penaeidae; genus Penaeus; species Penaeus vannamei. The sequence continues at coordinate 34,742 of NW_020869626.1, read as the reverse complement.
CTTCTTTCACTTGGTAGTGGGCGTGAAGTTGCCCCATTCAAGGTACTTATATAACCCTTGGCCCCATTTATTAGTAACGAGAGACGAAGGCAAGTCCCATTGGCAACACTTCCAGCTGAGCACCGTCTGTGGGCCTACCTGGTGGCCACCTGTGCTTTACTTCCATCAGTAGGCTTTCTTTTTATGTATCTTATTCATTTATTTATTTATTTAGGCTTTCTTTTTATGTATCTGTATTATTTATATTAGGTTTTCGTTTTATGTATCTTTATTTATTTATTTATTAGGCTTTCTTTTTAAGTACATTTATTTATCTATTTATTAGGCTTTCTTTTTATTATTACTATAATTATTATTATAATTATTATTATTATAATTATTATTATTACTCTTACTATATTATTTATTTTCTGAAGGTAGTATTTAAGGGGTCAATTTTGTTTCTAATTTCCTATATCTCGTATCTATTACTGGAAAGTCTCCTTTTAGTTTTAATTTTGCGAAAGACAAAAGACGGACTAAAAACCATTTCTTTGCCAACAATCTTTCAAGCTGTTTGCTTGTCGAGTCACTGGTTTGTTAAAGGGAGAAAGGGAGACAGATCTCTCTCTCTCTCTCTCTCTCTCTCTCTCTCTCTTCTCTCTCTCTCTCTCTCTCTCTCTCTCTTCTCTTCTCTCTCTCTCTCTCTCTTTCTCTTCTCTTTCTCTTTCTTTCTCTCTCTCTCTCTCTCTTCTCTCTCTCTTTTTTCAAGAGGTCAAAATGGATGTGTTACTGGTGTTGGACATCTTAATACAAAATCAGGAAACCCATGTTTTCTGGAATGTTTTCGCCTGGTCCTATTCATGGGTTGTTCTTTTTCTTTCATTCTGTTTCATTTTCTCTGAAACGAAGTGTAGATATTTTAAATAATAATAATGTATATAAGTGGGAATAGATAGAATAGCCGAAATTATTGGAGGCTACAAACGGAAAGAAATTGATCTATGCATAAGATTAAATGGAGAGAAAATATATATAAATGAAATAGAAGATAGAAAATCTTAAAATTACGAAGGCAAGATCCGCGTTGTAGTTGGAAAAAATAACAATAAAATAAAAATTAAAAGTAAACAAATAAATGAGTAAATCAATAACAGATAAATAGTAATAATAAAAAATAGAGTACATCATGGCAGTCGGTGGTCAGACTTCGAAATTCTGTGAATCTGCGTCGATCTTACTTGAAACGTCACAAAGCTTTTTTTTTTTTTTTTTTTTTTTTTATATTGTCGCTTGTACAAAGTGTAAAGTTAAAAGATCATGTGCAAAAATAGTGTCTGCTATTTGATTCCTTCACAGCTACATTAATTTTGACATGTTCTGTTGTTGAGACGCGATATTTAGGGCTTAATGTCATTTCTTCTTCTAGATTTCAAAAACACGTACCATGTTGATATTTCTTTACTTCTACTGTACTTTTCCCAAGAGTAGTTCCGCTCTTTGTCAGAGTTATTTCAGTTAAAATACTTTATGTGATGTGCGTTAAAAGGCTTAAAGCTAAGAAAAGAACAGCCGATTTCTCATATATTAGATCTAGAAGATAGGTACGGTTTAGTAAGCAAAGGCATTTTCTTTTCGTGATATTCTCAGTTCAAGTTAGCCATTCATTTTAAATATTGGATACAGAACTTTGGCAGTGAATTAATGTTTCAGTAAGGAAAAGCAAGGAGAGAAAGGTAAGGGAAGAAGTCTACACACAACACACACACACACACACACACACACACACACCACACACCACACACACACACACACACACACACACACACACACACACACACACACACACACACACACACACACAAGGGGACCTCATATCCTATGGACATGCAGGAATGAAACGTCGCACACATCAGTCTTTTCTACATATTTCCAGCCAATAAGGACACATTTCTCCCATCGTTTTATGCAGCTGCGGTCTCCTCGTTTGTAAAAGTGTGCAGGTTTCATTTGAAGCTATGAAGTGACTTCAAGAAATCAGGTCTCATCATCTTGGAAACATTTACCCTTCAAAAATGACCACGGATGGAAAGAAGTGAAAGTCAGGTGTGCAATGTCAGAAGAATAAGGAGGATGAGAAAGGATGTCGTGGCCACAGGACCATGCTTCTATCTGGGCATGTGAGTTGTGAACAATGGCATTGTCTTTCTGGATGCTGCTGATGGACCCAAGTCTCATCCTGCATAATTATTCTTCCAATAAAGTCCTCTGATTTTCTTGGCACATGGCTAACATAGTCTTGGCACACTGGACTCGCTTCTGCGTCTGGGAACAGTGGAGAGCCTGGGAACCTATCAACCAGTCCCAATAGTCCACTTGTTACATTTTCGCATTTTACTACACCTTCACCGCTGTAACAGAATGCATGTTATGAGTTAAAGACGGAAAATCAACACATGTATGTATGTATGTATGTGTTGTGTGTGTGTGTGTGTGTGTGTGTGTGTGTGTGTGTGTGTGTGTGTGTGTGTGTGTGTGTGTGTGTGTGTGTGTGTGTGTGGTGAACATATGTATGTATATGTAATATATATATATATTATATATATATGTGTGTGTGTGTGTGTGTGTGTGTGTGTGTGTGTGTGTGTGTGTGTGTGTGTGTGTATATATATGTATATATGTGTATATATATATATATATATATATATATATATATATATATATATATATATATATATATATATTATATATATATATATATATATATATATATATATATATATATATATATATATATATATATATATATATATATATATATATATATATATATATATATATATATATATATATATATATATATATATATATATATATATATATATATTATATAATATATATATGATATATGCATAAATATATATATAAGATAAAAAATAATGTGTATGTGCGTCATGCGTATGCGTGTGTGTGTGTTTGTTTATTTCGGATGAAATAACTGTGATCATGATTGACGTCACGTGAGGCCTGCAAAGAACCCAAAGCGAAGCAGATAACCAACGAAAAGCGTGTGTTGCAAATTGCGTTAACGTATAATCAAGGCTCTTAGTTTGCCGAAATGTCGAGTCGAATGCGAAGCTTCAAAAGTGTCGGTGATTATTAATGATAAAAAAAAAGAAATGTGAGTTAATTAGTGCTGAAACAAATTTTATTTCGCATTTTGCATTATATATTCAAAATGATGTGAGCACAGACTAATGGCTATGATTTCAGAAAGAAGTGATTTTTTTTTTACTGATTACTGCTTCTCTTTCTCTCTTTATTTGTATATTTGTCAGTCTGTCTGTAAATCTGTAACGCTTTATCTCCCTCCGTCACTTTCACTCTACCTCCCCCCCCTCTCTCTTTCTACACGTACACACACACACTCACTCATTTATGTATATAAATGTATGTGTATAACTGAGTTCACGAGATGGTATATTTGTGCATATACATGTGTGTTTAGCATGAAAATATTGATGAAGAAGAGACCTTAAATAGTCTAGTTCAAAATTACGAGAATTCGAATCGATCGCCTCCTTAACAGGTCATCAATAAAATCATTTAAAAAAATCCCATTTCCTCTTCAAAGCTCATTCTACACGCAGATAAATTCTATAAATCTGCAGCTGCCGAAAATCAAATATATTTTGTCCTACTGCAACGCGTTTTAAAGGGTTTACGGATTAACACTACTTACAGACTTAAGACTACTTACTTAATCAATCCAAAGTATTTACCTATTAACACTACTTACCGAACTTAAGACTACTTACTTAACTCTACTTACTTACTTAACTCTACTTACTTGACTAACGGTACCTACTTGACTAACACTACTTACTTAAATTTACTTACTTAACACTACTTACTTAACTCTACTTACTTAGCACTACTTACTTAACTCTACTTGATCAAAACTACTTACTGCAACACGACCCAAAGTATTCACGCATTAACACTACTTACGGACCTTCCTCGCCTAAGAGCTTCGGGAATCGATCGCTCAAACATTCAGACACTCGCTACATGTTCTTAACTTGAATATCTATTGGTCTGCATTCGCGTGCAATTCGGAGAAAGGAAGGAATGTAAAGAAAGGGCATGAGAGGCATAATGAGATAAAGGAAGGAGGGAGGAAGAAAATAGAAGACCGAGCATGAAGGGAAAAAGGACATTGCGGATGATGTAATTACTTGGTACAATTTATGCTATTAAAGGAAATTCTAATAGGGATGAAATAGTCAGTATCAGAGAAAAAAAAACGTGACCTAACAAATATCCGACTAAAGCTAATAATAACGTGCGAGGTCATAAAGAAAAGAATAATAAAAGAAAAGAAGAAAAACGACCAGAAAGTGAAATGTCATTAAGCACCGATTTATTTATGTTTGCATCATGGTGATGAAGATGATAAGTTCTTACGACATTGGTATTTTCTTTTCATTTAACTAGATCTATGACCTTACTGTTCGAATTTCTCTTATTGATTTGCAATTATTTTGTGTTTGGCATCGCTGACTTTGTAATTTATTTGCTACTGAAAATAAGTTAATCTGAGTGTCACCTAGTTTTTTTTTTTTTTTTTTTTTTTTTTTTACATCGCGATTGATTGGAATATAAATATCTCAAATCAAATGCAGGATATAAGCAATGAAAATGAAAATATAGTTCTGATAAAAAAGCAGGAAGGAGTCAGATGAAATTCATTAAAGTCACGC
>NW_020869626.1:7500-22500 GCF_003789085.1 Penaeus vannamei | reverse complement strand
CACACGTATCGGTCTACGATCTTCATTTCAAACTCTTTGTGCGATTGGTTTGATGATTAATTCCAATCGATGTGATGAGAAGTGAGCCCGAAATCTGACCCTGAAATGTCACCGCGACGCAAGAATTTCGAGATCAAGAAAGAACGTAGCTGATGACGTCATCGAATCAGTTCTGTTGCTCCATAGTATTTAACACTCTATTTCTTTCATTCATTCCCTCTTGCTCTCTCTTTCATTAATTCATTCACTCGGTCTCGTTTAACCATATCGCTTATTCCCCTTCTTTTTTCTCCTCATTAATTAACAAATCTCTCTCTCTCACTCTGTCTCTCTCTCTCTCTCTCTCTCTCTCTTTCTCTCTTTCTCTTTCTCTCTCTCTCTCTCTCTCTTCCCTCTCCTCTCTCTCTCTCTCCCTCTCTCTCTCTCTCCCCTCCCTCTCCCTCCCTCTCCCTCTCCTTCCCTCTCTCTGTCGCTGTCTCTGTCTCTCTCTGTAATTCCCTTTGCCCCTTTCTATTTCCCTTTCCCTAATTCATTTATTCACCCATTCCCTCTCTCCGTCTGCCTGACTAAGCGGTAGGCATCCTGAACTTGCTTGTTCGCTGTCGGGTCATCTCAGCTGTCTGGTTCTAAATCTAACTCCATTTTTATTACTTCTAACTTTTAACTCCTCACTTCCTTCATAGTTCATTCTACTACACATTTACCGAGGTCTATAAAATAGCCCTAAAAATGAACTGAATTCGAGGAATAGATTCCTCGCTATGACCAAAATTACCGTCGATAAACCTCCTTATATATTTTTTTTCCGGAGGTCGCATTTTTAAATTACATTAGTTTTTTTTTTTTGTTGAAAATCATTAAATCTACCAAAAGAACTGATATCAGCTGAATAAAAATGGAATTGGTCCATCGCCTTAATTTTTACCCCGAAATTTTGTACTAATAAGTTCCTCAAAAGAAATCAATCCTTACTAATCCTTATACAATAAGATCCCTCACGAACGACGATAGTCATAATGATAAGACCGAATGAGTGTTGTTTTCCTCTAGTCAACCTTAGCGTCGTTATAAATTAATTCATTCTCGTTTATTTTAATTCAGTAGGAAATATATAAATATTTATATCGTTTATCCTAGCCAGTTTTAATTTGTATTGTTCATAATACCTCTATTGCGCGTCTTTCAGTATTAGCCGCTATCGTATCATTCAAAAAATAATAACCATAAAAAATATATATTCAAGCAATTGTAAAACTTGTTCAAATCTCTTCGAATATTGCTGGAGACAAATAACACGTCAAAGTGAAGAAGAAAAGTGAAAACGAATACAGAATAACATAATGCAGCATTAAATAAAGGCTATAAATAATTAAATATCCATCAATTTTGCAATTATTATTTTTTTTTTCATTATAGCATATCCAAGTAAACAAATCGGGTGCCAGTTGTTCCTAGCTTAATAGAGATTGCAGTTATACAATATGAGATACAGTACGAAAGGAAAGGTGCGTTGGGCTGTGAGTTTTTAAATTTCCCTTGACGAGCTGTAGAACATTATTAATATTTTCTAATTATTATTCATGAAAGCCATACAGAGAAAATCCTTGCCCCTCCCCCCCGTCCCCCGTCAACATTGAATAACAATACAAATCCTTGTTTTAAAAACTGGGTCTAGTACGAGATTCTAATGACTGCATTTGTTCTTTCTTTAGTTATATAACATTTGCTGAATCACACGAATTGCATGTTTTATTAATTTCTATGTTGAATGAAGTAGTAGTGAATACTATTCTATTTGAATGGAAAAAACACTCTACCGTGTTAATACTATGGTAGAAAAACCCACAATGCACAAATTAGATTTACTGAAATAAGTGAGACAACAGTTTCGGAATGGTCCTCGATTCCTTCTTCGGGTCGAATCCAGTTTGTGAACTGAGGGTTTTTCTTTCACTATTCTATTTTAAATGTGTATTTCTTAACTTTACATAATGGGGTAAATACTGTACCACTCCCTTAAGTTCAGCGAACATTAGGAAATCGTCATCACTTTATTATGAGCATTCATCATGATGAGTATAATTACCATAATAATGGCGTTATCGTTAAAACTGGTATCAATATCAGACTTTATATCTATATTATCTCGGCGATTGCTGTTTCTTGAGCGCTATTGCGACAAGGCCAATAGGTGCAGTCATTGCCGGAAATGTATTTATAATCGATATACACAGTCCTATTCACTAAGGCAGCGGTTCCTAACATTTTTACACTCATGACCCCTTTCTCGAACCTCCGACATCAAGTCCTATTTACACATTTTCAACCTATCTATGTAATTTCATGCTAATAAAATAATAGTATTCACCTTCCTTAAAGACCCTTCACAGTAAGTCCCTAATAAGAATAGCAAAAACTTTCCCTAATGCTTCGCACCCCTTTGTTAATCTTCTGCGGCCCACCGGTTAAGTACCGCTATAATAGGGGTTGATATAAGAATGTAATAAAATAATCCTTTAACGCAGAGAAAGCCATTGTGTACACATTGAATAACGTTCGTATTAAGAAAAAAAATCACGATGTCAAGTTCAGTATAGTTGACAAAAAACGTTAATAAAGCCATAGTTTACGTATTTAATAACTTTTGTATTAAAAAAAATCACGATGTCAAGTTCAGTAGAGTGTACAAAAAACGTTAATAAATCCATAGAGCGAAGAAAATTATCGTAAATATTAGCGAGGAAGCAAATACACAACGCTTGAGCAGTGAATAGTGACCAAAGGCGCTAGACATTTTCGAGTAAAAAAGAAAACAAAATATTAACGATGAAGAACGCCTCTTGGAAAACATTAAAGAAAATTATTTGATGGTGAATTTATTTTTAATGGTCTAAGTTATAAAGTCATATTTACCAGTGTATCGTTACCTCAGCGTTTATCGAAAAATTTTAGCTCCATTTACAATATTGGCTGGGCAATATATTTATTGTATATTGTTTTAGGCATGTAATAAACAAGAAACTAACCCAGGGAATCTTGTTATTGCCAGACTCTGATCCTTCGCACTACAAGCTGCAATCTAATATTTATCCGTTTATGATAGTATATGGCCCAATTTTATTATCTGTATCGTTTTCTTTATTATCTGATGTTTAGCGAACGGCAGAAATGCTGCTACGGAAAAGTGAGTAGCCCTGGTCTCAAGCAATAAAACACATTTCTTGTAAACAGAATAACGAGAGAACAAGCCAAAAAAACACGCTCTTGAAAATGAATGAATAAATAACGTGTTTTCTTGCCTTTCCCTGTGATTTCTATAATTATGTGTTCACCATTAATCCACCTAGTATTGCTATTTTGATCATAGAGCAAGAAAAGGATATAGGAAAATATAAAACTATCGACATCACAAACAAACAAAACCACGGTAAAGCCCAGAAGAAGTCGTAGAAATCGACCTTATTTGCATAACAACAAAACGAAGAAAGTCTACCGTAGCAGTAATACAATTTCACCCTAAAAAGGCCTATCAACTACCAATTCTCCTTCAAAACGAGGAGGCTGAGCTACAGGATGTAAGGCTGGAATATGCCGGGTTTCAGTACGTATGCCAAGGTAATATCTACATCCTTCTCGGAGATAAGTAGATGCAAATGGACTTACGGCAGATGAGCACTAGAGTGGTTGGTTTCTCAAATTTGTTTTCTTTGTGGGGTTTATAGTAGTTTCCCCTCTCGAAAATGCTTTATTAAGCGGCATAGGGCTGAGTGGCAGTTCTGTAGGAGCCATACGCCTGGTTTGTTCAATTTGTGCGAGACCCGACCCAGTGAACATTCATTATACGGATATGCAAATACACAGCTATAAACGCATATCAGAACAGGTATATCGGACTGGTAGATAGATAAATGTATATCTATTAGTTAGATAGACCGATATACATTTATTTCTGTATATAAGCGTCATCATTATTATGAATTATTATTATTATCATTATCATTATTCTTATTCTTATTACTGTTGCTATCATTATTATTATCATTGTCATTACTATTATCATCATTACTATTGTTATCATTATTATGATTATGATTACTGTTACTGTCATTTTCATAATGATAATAGTAATAATGATGATAATGATAATTATAATGATAATGGTAATGATACTAATAATCATGATAATACTGATAATGATGATAATAATAGTAATGATTATATATAATCATCAATATCTTTATTTTTATTGTGAATATTATCATTATTATAATTATCATTATTGTTATAATTTTTTATAATTATTTTTACTATCATCATTATTATTATAATTATCATTTTTACCATCATTATAATCTGTAATAACAACATTATCAGCATCATTATCATTACAATTACCTTTATGTGGTAGGTTCTTTTAACAATCTCCACTTCTTTCATCCTTCATTTTCTTCGGCATTATCAAGGTGGGGTAAAATAAATAGATTTCCATGTATGGTCATGTATTTATAATGATTTAAACACAATAAAAAGAAACTGCGTTTTCTATAGAGATAAATCCCTTTTCACGAACTGTAGAAAACGGCTATTCGTGTTGTTTAGAGCGGAGAGTGGGCGCTGTTACGGCGACTCTTTGTTTCACTCGTGTAGTTCGTTCTCAGAACTTGCAATATACAATAAAAAAAAAAAAAATATGCAACATAAATACTATTTCAACATTTACAATAATAAGAATATGACTGTACGAGTCTATACTTGAAAATAGGTTCCTGCTAACGATGTTTTCAGGACTCACGAGAATGCAGGTGAGCACCGCGCTCTACGGCAGGTGAGGGTGAAAAGACACGCCTACATTGCGTGATCCCCGACATTGCTTTGTTTTTGCCTCAGGGCGTTCGTGTAAAGAAAAGGGAGATGCTTACAAATTTCTTTTCAAACTCAAATAACCTTTTTATCTTTAATTATAATAATTATGTATACCCACAGGTTACATAAAATCAATATGAATATTAGACCAATCCATGGACACTTTGTCATTACATTATACTCATTATCCTTATAATTTTCATTGTCATTTTCATTGTCTGGATCAGTATTGTCGTTATTGTTATTAAGATTATCAATTTTTATATTATTATCATTAATATTATTATTATTATTGCTTAGCTTATTCGCTGTTGTTGTGGTTATTATTTCTTTATCATTGTTATTATTCCTTCTCAGATTATCTTTGTTATCATCATTTTGAAAACAATAATACTTATTACCATAAGTAGGATAAGATAAGTAGGATTGTCATTTTTAATCATTGTTGCTGTCAGTATTATCAGCATTATTATTACCATATATATGTACCATCATTATTTGCAATACAATTCTATATTCATTGTTTTTGTTCTCTTCTTCACTCTTACTCTAGTTATACTTCTATTTATAATTAAGTCCACCCGTCATAACGAAGACTACGTAAGTATACAACCAAATAAAAAAACAACCCTTACAACATCCATCCATAGGGGTGAAGCTTCCAAATCACATATTGGCCTGATATACTTCATGAATATTGTGATCTTAATTCCAACATTAGTTGTTTTAAGTGAATAGTAATGGTATAGAACATATTTTCTTTAATAGTACAAAGAACGTACATAAAGCTTTTAGACATTATTCCACTAGATTAGCTCTGTAAATGACTTACTTTAAAAATAACCACATATATTAAATAGTCAAGGCGTATTAAATATGGATCGTGCGAAACAACAAAAACGGCAACCGATTTTTTCTTTTTTTCTTTTTAAATCAACCCCCCCTCAAAAAAAAAAAAAAAAAAAAGAAGAAAGAAAGAAGAAAAAAAAGTTAATGAAAATCTACGCAATGGTCGCTCTGCCTGAAAGGACCGCAACACCAGGTACTGCAATTGAATTATGCCCAACCCTTGCGCATCCCAGATTAAGGACAACCTGACAGAAGATGACCGTGGAAAGAGCCAGGTGGCCCTCCCTTGGCACTGCGGATGATTATGAGGCGAGGGAAGAGAAAGGAAGGAAGAGAGAGAGAGAGAAAAGAGAGACAGAGAGGGAGGGAGGGAGGCAGAGAGAGAAAGAGAGGGAGGGAGGGAGGAGGGGAGGGAGGAGAAAGAGAGAGAGAGAGGGAAGAGGGAGGGAGGGAGCAGAGAGAGAGAGAGAGAGAGAGGGAAGGAGGGAGGGAGGGAGAGAGAGAGAAAAGGGGGGGGGGGCAAAGAGAGAGAGAAAGAAAGTAACGAGATGGAGGAAAGGAAATCAATACGAAATGTTAGCGGAATTAAAAAGCAATTATATAAGAGTTATCAATATAATATTTCCCAGGTTTTTTATTACATGTTAAACCTGTTAAAGCTGTTTTATAATGTATACTGTTGATTTATTTGGCATTGGTTAAGTAGTGAGATTTTCGCACGGCGTTCGTATTGTACTGCAAGATAATTTCCTTGATCTGATTTCTGTCTTCTTCCTCTTCCTTCTTCTTCTTTTCTTTTTCTCCTTCTTTTTCTTTTTTTTTCTTTCTTCTTATTTTTTTCTTTCTTTTCTTTTTCCTTGTCTTTTCTCTTGTTTCGCCTTTTGTTCTTTTCCTTTTCTTCTTCTTCTTCCTCTTTTATTTCCTTTTCTTTATCCTTGTCTTTTTCTTCTTTCGCATATTTTGAAATTTGTATACGATTAGTGTCATACATAATAAGGATTTTTTTTATTACATTAAGTATGACACTTTTCAAGATTTTTTATTTCGAAAAAAAAAGGATTATAAAGACTCATATGGAATGTAATTCGAAAATATTTGTAATGTTTCTACGAAATTTCTCCGTGTGCAATTCTGCCAATGCAAATATGATCATTACCTGAATTTTCCTCACTTTTTTTTCTCTCAGCTGTGTTTTGTTCTATAGTGGACATTTTAATATATTTATATATGTGTGTGTGTGTATATCTATATATATATATATATATAATATATATATATATATATATAATATACATATATATATATATATATATATATATATATATATATATATATATATATATATATATATATATATATATACATATACACACATCTGTTTATATATATATATATATATATATATATATATATATATATATATATATATATATATATATATATATATATATTATAATATATATAATATATATATATATATATATATATATATATATATATATATATATATATATATATATATTTTTTTTTTTATCGTACGTGTTGTGTACATTTGTACAGATACCTACACACACATATATCATATATACATATATGTGTATACGAATATAAATACATACATAATTATACATATACATATACATATGTAAATATATACTTAGATATAGGGTCTTTCCACGTGACGTCACACACTTTTCAAAACGAGGCGGCGGCCATGTTGGTGTCCCATTATTTGGCCAAAAAAGGCACCGTCCAACGAGAAGGATGAAAGCCTTCGTGAGAAAACGCCAGATGAGTCAATGAAAACTTTGTATCCGATATCTGAATGTGCAAAGAAGCTAAATGGAAGTGTAAAGTAACGATACTTCAGTAAAGTTTCAAATATTGGGATTGATCCCAGTCTGATATCGGTAAAGAAATGCAACCCGGACTGCTTACCACCTGTTGAAGCTTTTGATATATTGTCGTATCTCGTTCTTGATACAAATAAACAATTCAAAGCGTTTAGGAGCTCACTGGCCTACAATCAGATAGTTTAAATTATCACGAGCGTGCAAGGACAAATAATATGAAACAAATATGAAGTTCTGGCAAAGGTTAGACATCCACAACGAATGAACGACCCTCCTGTTACTTTATGGGTCATAACACACAAAGGAACAATTATTTGTGCACATTGCACTGGATGCATGGCAGGATTAGGAGAATGTTGCTCTCACATTGCATGTGTCCTGTTTTATTTAAGAACTTGGACAAGAATAAATGGAAAAATTTTCTTGTTCGTAGGTTAAATGCAATTGGGTTTTACCTACACATGTCAAAGAGGCTATATATGACAAGGTCAAGAATATTAATTTTACTTTTGCCAGAGAGCACAAAACTAATTTGGACAAATCAATAGAAAAATGAATCAGAATTACTGGCATCACAGGGCTCTTCAACTCTTTCTACAAAAAAAGAGCAAACTAATTTCCAAACCAAGTGCTTTAGAAATGGACAATTTTATGCAGCTTCACTTTTGAGTCACCCAGCCGTAAAGGTGGGACCCAGTCATTACGATGCCTTTCCCAGTTAGCTCCAGGCTTCCCGGAAACAGAATGCTCCCACAGACTCTGTCATTTTCTAGTTTTATCCGTTAGGTCTTCCCGACTGATTGCCGAAATCCACATTCTCCTTCGTTCTGTGGTAAGGTCTTTAATAAATTCCCCTTGGTTCTTGATAATACTTGGAACGCGATAAAACGAAACTTTGTGCCGTTCGCTTTTGTTGAGCAAGCAACAGTCATGCACAAAACCATTATAATTGCTTTCCTTCAACCTCAAATAAAATGTATTCGCTGATTTGAAACAAGGAAACTGTTAAGAAAGGCCAAAAATTATATAATTATATAACGTATACACACACACACACACACACACAACACACACACACACACACACACACACACACACATATATATATATATATATATATATATATATAATTATAACATATTATATATATATATATATATATATATATATATATATTATATATATATATTAATATATATAAAAAGAAATAGAAGAGAACAACCTCGAATTTCAGGGGAAAATAATCGTGAAACGCCTGTGTATATCTGCGTCCCTTCAAATGTAGTATTTCATGCATAATGTATTTTATCTTCTCTTCTCTCATTTTCTTTATCTCACAATTTTTTTCTATCTCACTCTTGTTTCCCGTACATTTACTCATCTCTCCCTTTCTTTATTCTGTCATTCTAGGAACGAAGAGTTGACATCAGTCCGTTTTCGACTATTTAATCATCTGAATTTTCTGGGTCATAGTGATAGGATTACACTACACACATGATCTGCTGTAGCTCATCACCTTAAATTTTTGCCATCATTAAAAAAAAAAGAGAAAAAAAGCGAGAAGAGAGAGAGAGAGAAAGAAAAAAATCTGTTGAAAATGTCAGTCGAAAGAAAGAAAGAGAGAGAAAGAAATCTGTGAAATGTCAGTCGATTCCGCATGTCAGACATTTTAGAGCAATCAGTTAATCGATGGGTGTGATTAGGATTTTTTTTTTTTTTTTTTAATTCTGGCAAAGAGACGATTTTGTTAAAAAGGCCAATCATATTATATTCCTTTATCAACCATGATGATAGAGACTAGATACTTAAAAAATAAAACATTGACCTCTGGTTTACAGAATCAGGATTAACGAATTATTTGTCAGCGCGTTAGGTCAACAATGAATGTTTTTATTATTATTTTATTTTTTATTTATGTATTATTTTGATGAATAATGGGGGTTGGGGTTTATAAAAATGTGTGATTTATGATCATGTTTAGTAGGTTGTGAGTATTCTGAAATGAATTTTGCACGAATTCTGATTAATTCCTTGTGGATGAGTAATCTCTAAACGTCTGGTTATCAATTCCGCGAATTCTTGTTTGTAAAGGAGGATTACTATGTCAAAGGCCTTATACAAATCATATGTCTCTAAGAGCGTATTTACCTTGGTGTTTATGGCATGTATTTCAGATTCCGCGTGTGAGTTCGATGGCGTAATGGGTGTCAGAGGCTTAGGTGGGTGTTTGGATTGATGGTTTTGCGCGTTCCTGGGAGAATCCTGAAGAGATGAGAATGGTGTAATGATTTTTGGTTAAGGAGGGCCGGGGTGGGGGTGTGGGGGTAACGGTGTGTTCGCTGGATAATAAATGTTAGGTGAAGCGTTGTGGGGCGAAAGGTCGTCCTACTTCTTGTTTGCATCTCCAGATTTTAATTTTTTGTTATTAAAAGTTGATGTGTTCCGAAGTGGAATGGAAAACAGAGTAACACCGTTTCGTGTGCCTAAAGACTATTCGGTGCATTGTAGGTAGTTTGAGTGTTAGTTTCCTCGTACAGTGGGGATTAGCGAATGTGGGGAGGTATGACGTGTTAATGCAAGGAGCCGATTTCCTCAATCGTTCGTTTCCGGTGGTGAGTTTAGAGGTGGCGCTGTGTTAGTGATTATATGCACTTGTTTTCCAATATATTATTCACATTAAAAAATATTACTCATCTGCTGATGAGTTGTAATTTGAGAGTATGTGTCTACATGCATTCATTTTTTTGAGAGTGATGTTTTGTACTTGTAGGCTTTCATATTTCAGCCCTCTGTTATTGTTCTAAATAGCTACCAGAACAGATTTTAGATATTATTTTGCCTTCTTTTGAAAATTGAGCTTACAATTCCAACGCCGGTATGGTCCTATGTTAGTACTCTCTTTGACTTTATTAGAACATCTAGTCATGTATATACAAGCTTACGAATTGTATCATTTGCGATATAGTTGTTCTACCTGTATTGACTTTGACATATTATCTAGACAAAATTCCTGTCCAACTTATGAATATCTAAGATGTATTCCGTAATCGATTTTTTCTATTATCATTTTTCATTTCCCCATTTCTCTCTCTCTCGTCGTATCCCTTCTTTATTCCCTCTTTACAGTGAGAGAGAAATACATTAGTAGTATAAAATATAACGTAACTTGACATTCTTAGTCCGGCTAATAGGAAGATGTCTAAGTTATACTGCCACTATATGGTGGAAGGAATATAGGAGGTCCTATACTGCTACCTTATGATATTCCTACTGTCTAGTTACAGTAGGCAAGAGCGCAACGAAGGTTCAGACTCCGAGCACGCGTTCTCTTGCATAATCGTGTGTTAGTTATTATCTTCTCATAATATCTGTTCTAGTGTATGTGTTATTATCGTCTTGACTTTCAAAATGGTCTTTATCTTGGTTCCGTTGCCTTGAATTGTTAATATTTTGACTCAGTGAATTGACTAATGGTAAAGTTATTTTTTTGTAAAGTGAATGACCTCTCGCAGTCTCCCAATTGGTTATCTCTCTTGTCGTGTCTGCTACTCGTCGTGGCTGGTGAGCGAGAGGAGTAGGGCCGGATAGATGTGAGCACGAGTGTCACTGAGGAGACAGTTGCGCTTGGAATCGACGCAGGTCAGGCAAGACTGCCTAGACTAGAACGCGGACCACTCCCACTACACAGCAACCATTTTAAGTATAGATGTTATAAAATACATATATATGTATATATATATATATATATAATATAGTATATATATATATATATATATATATATATTATATATATTATTTGATATATGTATATGATGATATTAACGAATGTAATATATAACACAAGCACAAACACAGAATACACGTGCTTAACGTAATAGTATATATTATGTATATATATTATATATATATATATAACTATACATATATACTCATATACACCTATCTCATACACGATAAGCTCACTCATATATATCTACTTATATATATAACTATATATCCACTATAATACTATCTCACGTATATGCACTACCTATATATACTATTCGCTTCAACTATCATGTATATATATCATTATATTAAGTAGTAAGTAATTATGATAGTATTAAATGTTTAAATAGAGAGCTATACATAACGGCCAATGAGTATACATTTGATATACAAATATATATATAACACGAGAACAAACACACACACAGACCACTGGCAATGATAATAATTAGTAATAGTATATATGATTATATATATATATTATATACTATATAGTATATTAAGTTAATATATATATTATATATATATAAAAGTTATATATTTATGTGTGTGTGTGTGTGTGTGATAATGTTTTTTATTACAGAATTTACATCATTATATATGTATTACACACACGACACCACACACAACACACACACAACACAGCACACAGCACACACACACAGAGCACACACATATATATAGTAATATATATATGATATGCATATATATCTATATACCTATATATATGTATGTATGTATGTAATAGCAATACACATTGTATATATATATACGTGAGATATAGTATTAATATATCCATATATAGATTATAGATATATATATAATATATGATGCTAGTAATATACATACAGCATGTGTATATATAGTATATAGTAGTAATATATATATAGTATATAGTATAATATTATATAATATAATGTATATATAATATAATATGATATATACATAGGTATATATATACATACAAGGATAATAAGTAATATTTATACACACACACATACACACACAAACAGCACCAGCGACACCACACACACACACACACACAGCACAGCACACACACGACAACACACACACACACACACACACGATATGATATATATATAGTATTTATTGCATTTTCGTTGATACCCAATATGAAATTAATTTAGAAAAAGGAAAATCATTACTACATACCTAAATAATTCCGGATCCAATTTCATCTTCTGTTACGTGTTTACATTTCTTCATTATAACATATAACACATGTGTAGTCGTTTAGCAGGGACTTTGTTATCCAGACTCTGTTGTATCTGTACGGACAAAGCCGGAGATCAAACAGTGAATTTTTTAGANAAATAAATAGGAAGAAAGAAGCCGGCAGATAAGTACAAGAAGGGAAATTACGAAAAGGGGGGCGGTGGATAACTCGAACAAGGGGAAAGAACCTCCTCGTCTAAACAAAGCTTTTACGACCGATCAATGATCTACGGTTCTTTGCGCTGCCAGTTTCCACTTACGGCAAATTTTATTTCTAATCCTCCCTTGGAACACCAGGAAGTGAACTCTCAAAGTGATTTTTTTTCCATTATTTTTTTCTCTATCTCTTTCTTTCTTTCTCTTCCAATTCTTTTTGTTCTCTCTCTCTTTCTCCCTTCCCCTTTCTTTCTGTTTCTCTTCTCTTCTCTCTCTCTCTCTCCCCTTCTCTGCTTCCTCTCTCCTCTGTCTGTCTGATTCTGTCTCTCTCTCTCTCTCTCTATCCCCTTTCTTCCTGTTCTCTCTCTCTACCCTTCTCTCTTCTCTCTTCTCTCTTTTCTCTCTCTCTCTCTCTCTCTCTCTCTCTCTCTCTCTCTCTCTCTCTCTTCTCTCTCTCTCTCTCTCTCCCCTCTCCTCCCTCCCCTCCCTCCCCCCCTCCCTCCCCTCCCTCCCTCCCTCCCTCCCTCCCTCCCTCCCTCCCTCAGCCGTCCCCTCCCCTCCCTCCCTTCTCTCCCTCCCTCCCTCCCGCCCTCTCTTCTCTCTCTCTCTCTTCTTTTATTCATCCTGTATCTCCTTCCCACCCTTCCCTCTCACCTACCCCCATCATTTCCATTACATCTCCATTTAAGCATGTGATAATATAACAAGGTGGAAATTAACATTCGAGATATTATTTTGCTTTAATTGATGGAATAATTGATAATCGTAACAAGTCCGACAGATCTTTGTTATCTCCGCGTCTCAGTTGCAAACAATTAAGTTCGAGAAAATACTTAAATAAACCTTAAAACGAGTCCATTTCCAAGTTGTTACCTTTATAAAAGCACCAGTTACGATTTAAAAGATAAAAAAAACTTTCATTCACCCCACCAAAACTATCTCCAAACATGCAAATAAAACATTAAACGGGAAAGAAAAAAGACTGGAGTGGGGGAGGAGAGGGTAGAGGAGCAGGGGAGATGGGAGATGTGTGAGTAGGGGAGGGAGAGGTGAGAGGGAGATGGAGAGAGGGAGAGGAGTAGGAGAGAGAGAGTGAGATGAAGAGTAGAGAGAGAGAGAGATGGGAGATGAGAGGAGATGATGAGAAGAAGAGAGAGATGAGAGGAGATAAGAGAGGAGAGAGAGAGATGAGAGAAAGAGAAAGAAGAAAAGGGAAAGAGAAAGAGAAAGAGAGAAAGAGAGAGAAAGAGATGAGAAAGCAATACAGAAACAGAAAGAGAGAGATAGAGAGATGTAGAGAGAGAGAGAAAGAGAAAGTGAAAAAAAGAGGAGTGAGTAAAAAAAGAAAAAATATCTTCCGTCTGCGACCAGCTTTGCTTGCCATATTCTGCAGTAATTTTCATTACCGATTAGAACCAGGCAACGGCCAAGTGGATACTGGAACGCATAAAGAATGGAGCATGAAAGTTACCTGCCAAACCACTCCTTCTCGTGGTACTCGCTCGCTACTTCCTCTTGCTTACTCCTCTCGGAACTCGCTCTGCTTACTCCTCTTGCTTACTCCTCTCGGAAATCTCGCTCTGCTACTCCTTTGGTTCTCGTTCTGGTGACTCCTTCGGTCCTTCGCTCGCTTACTCCTCTCGGAACTCGCTGCGGCCTACTCCTTCGGTCCTCAGCATCGCTACTCTCTTGCTACTCGCTCTGCTATTCCTTTGGCACTCGCTCCGCTACTCTCTCGGATACTTTCGCACGCTATCTCCTTCGTGTTCTCGTTCGCTTACTTCCTCTCGCGAATACTCTGCTCGCTACTCTTTTGTGCACTCGCTCGCTATTCTCCTCTCGGAAATTACTTGCTTCGCTATCTCTTTGGCACTCGCTCTTTTACTTCTTCTTGGCACTCGCTCGCCTACTCCTTCGGTCCTCTCTCGCTACGAGTAGGTAGGTGGTAGTCGGTGGTGGAGCGGTGGGGCAGGAGGAAGGAGGAGAGAGGAGCAGGAGAAGGAGGAGGAGGAGGGAGGAGGAGTGAGGAAGAGGAGGAGGAAGAAGAAGATTAATGATGATGTATGAGGAAGAGGAGGCTGAGGAAGGAGGAAAACGGACAACGCAAATGGGATATATGGAAGAGGAGAAAGGATAGAAGTAAATTCGTGAAGTTTATGAAGGAGTAAGATAGAGCTAAATGATAGATAAGTAGATGAAAGAAGAGCGAGAAGGAAATCACCCCACATCAAACATACAGGAGAAGAAAACGGGAAGATAATGGATACAGTAGAAA
>NW_020869626.1:0-2500 GCF_003789085.1 Penaeus vannamei | reverse complement strand
GATTCCTCTCTTTGTTCGCTTGTCTTCTTTCTCTTCTTTTCTGTTTGTTTGTTTGTTTGTTTCTCCTTGACAGCTTTAGGAAGTCTGCCATTCATTTTTTTAAGCTTGACATACTTATAAACTTCATTTGTTTCACGGCGAAGGAGTCAAAAGAAAGATAGAAGAAGAAGAAGAAGAAGAGAAGAGAAGAAGGAAGAGGAGAAGGAGGAGGAGAGGGAAGGAAGAAGAGAAGGAGAAGAAGCAGAAGAATGAGAAGAAGAAGAACGAGAAGAAGAAAAAAACAAAAATATAATCATAGAAAGAAGAAAGAAACAAACAAAAAACAGAAAATAACCAAAAACGAAACACTTTTTTCCCCCAAGACAGTTTTACACAATTTGGTCCTTCTTTCCCGGGCGAAAATGCAGCGCTTGTGGAGACATTTATATTAAATAGAAAAAGGTGGCTGAACATGCGGAGAAGGTGGATAGAGGAGATGGATAAAGAGGATGAAGAGGAGAGGAGAAGGAAAAGACTATGAAAAGAGCTGGTTGGTGGGGGGGGGGGTTAAAGGAGAAAAAGATAGAAGGTGAGGGAAAGGTGGATGGATAGGAGAGGAAGGAGAAAGGAAGAGGAGGGAGAGGGAGGGAGGGAGGGGAGGAGGAGGGAGAGGGAGGGAGGGAGGGAGGGAGAGGAGAGAGAAGGAGAGAGAGGAGTAGAGAGAGAGAAGAGAGAGAGAGAGAGAAGAGAGAGAGAGAGAGAGAGAGAGAAGAGAAAAACAAGATTTGCAGGTAAACAGACTGAGATGTATTTTTTTAACAGAGCAAGATCACTTTCTTCCCCTCCCCTCCCCCCCACACACACTTAAAGCAAACACCGAAAAAAAAAAAAAAAAAGACTAAAATACCAAAGCTAAAAAAAAAAAAAAAAAAAAAAAAAAAAAAAAAAAAAAAAAAAAAAACGAAAAATAAAACTAAAACACAAAACTTTAAAAACTATAAAACTTAAAAAAAAAAACTAAAACCTAAAAAAAAAAAAAAAAACGGAAAACCAGCGGCCATAAAGCCCCCGCTCGCCCGTCCACCCCGCAGCACCAGCAGCGTCTCAGCCACTCCCGGAGAACACTAGCGCTTGTTTCGCCCACTTTACGCTATATTCCGCCACCAGTTACTCCGCCAGCCGGTATTCCCGCTGCTCGTAAAGGCCGCTGCGCCAGATTGCAATCAACAGCGCGCGCAATGTTCGGCAGGAGTCGTCGCCGAGCCTGGGGACCCGTTGCCACCTGTTACGGACGGCGGTGTCGTCGGCCGATCGAGGCGGGTCGCCTATGTCATCATTGTCATTGTATCGCTGTTATCTTTATCGTCATTGCCATTATTATTATCTTATTATTATTATTATATATTATATTATTATAATTATTATTATTATCAATGTCATAATTGTCATTGTATCGCTGTTATCTTTATCGTCATTGCCATTTTATTATCATTATTATTATTATTATAATTATTATTATTATCAATGTGATAATTGTCATTGTATCGCTGTTATCTTTATTGTCATTGTCATTATTATTATTATTATTATTATTATTATTATTATTCTAATTATTATTTTATTATTATTATTTACTATATTATTATTATTCATTATTATCGCTTTCATTGTATCATCATTGTCATTGCCATTATATATTATTATTATTATTTCTAATACTATTATAAATATCATTTTATCATTATCTTTTATCATCGTCAATACCATTGTCATCATATTTTATTTTTATCATTATTGTTAGTATTATCTTTATCATTATTATCATTATCATCATCTTTATCAATATCATTATCATCATTATCATTATGATCGCTATTATCAATGGAATTAATATTAACATTTTCATTATTTTTATAATCATTATCATTATTATTATCCTCATTCCTAATATCACCTTCATCATAATGATCATCATCCTTGAAACATCTTGAGGAGGAGTAGGGGGTGAGGGGGTGGAGAGGGGGGGGCGAATGCGAAGAAGCAAGCAGGGGTGGTGTAGGGGGGGTGGAGAGGGGGGGGGCATGCGAAGAAGCAGCAGGGTGGAGAGAGAGGGGGGGGGAAGTCACCCCGACCCCCATCCAGGAATCGGCTCTCCCGCGCACGCTACCAAAACCGTTACGACAAAATACCCCGACAATGACTCATAAATTTCAAAAATATCTCAGGCCCTTCAAAAAATTTCACTCCTCCAGACGCGTCAACTGCCATTGCCACATAGTAATCAGCTGATACCGCCCGTTACCGCACTCTCGCGCCGCATAAACCACATACCTCGCGTCACGTAATCTACTGTTACTTGTCATAAAGCAGAGTCGAGTCACGTGTTACTCGAGCGTCACTTCTCTGTCAACATGCTCGGTGTTGTCATCTTCCTTGGGTGCCTCCTTCCGTTTTTACGCGGTAAATCGGGCAATATATAATCATGACGATTGGTGCTATATTAGTTGAGTGGGTCTTGATT
>NW_020869625.1:1210465-1214637 GCF_003789085.1 Penaeus vannamei | reverse complement strand
TATCTCATCTGCTTCCCCCCCTCTCTCCCCTCTCAGTTTTCCTCTCAATCCTTCTTCGTTTGCCTCTTCTCTTCCCTCCCTTCCTCTACACTCTCATCCTATCCCTCTTCTTCTCCCTTCCCCTTCCCTCTTCCTCCCTTTCACCTCCCTTCTCCTCTCTCTTTCTCTCCCCATCTTCTTTACCCTTTCTCCGTCCTCTTCCCCTTCCCTATTCCCTCCCATTTATCCCTCTCCTTCCTTCTTCCTCCCTATCCTTCCCTCCTCCCTCTGTCCCCTTCCCCTTTCTTCTTCCCTTCCCCTCCCTCTTTCCCTCTTCCCTCCTTTTCCCCCTCTCCTCTTCCCTCCCCTTTCCCCCTCTTCCTCTTCTCTCTTCCCTCCCCTCCTTCCCCTTCCCTTCCCTCTCCCTCTCCCCATCCCCCTCCTCCCTCCCATATACGCCATTACCCGTACATATGAAGGGCTCTCGGGGCGCTCCCTTTTCCCCTCCCGCGACGAGGGAAATCCGACGCTCTCTTTCCTTTTTTTCCCACTTTTTTCTCTCCCTCTCTCCCTTCTCTCTCCCTTCTCCCTCGGCACAAAAAGCCCTTTCCAAATGCCTCTTTGATGATGGCGCCTTCGCTGAGAATCAAATAATTTGTTCAGTGTTCCTATTTCTTTTTCTCTCTTCCTTTCTTTTTTTTTCTCTCTCTGTTTGTCCTCTTTCTGTTTTGTTTGTTTGGTGTTTATTTTTTTTATTTATATGATTAATTTCTGTTTTTTTTTTTTTCTTTTTCTCTGTTAGTCCTTCTTTCTGTTGTTGTTGGTGTTTATATATTATTATTAAGTTTTATATCTGTCTCTTTCTCTTTGCTTTTGTCTCCATGTTGCTGTTTCCGTTTCTCTTTTTTTCACTTTCTCTCTTCTTTCTTTCTTTTCTCTTCTCTTTCTCTCTATCTATCTTTGTTACACTTCAACTGTCCATCTCTTGCTCTTTTCCATCTTTTCTATCTTCCCTCTTCCTACATTCTTTCTCTTTTTCGTCTCTTTCTTTGTCTGTCTGTATGTCTGCCGGTGTGTCTGTCTCTCTCCGTCTCTCCCGCACTTCCTCCCTCCCTCTCCCTCTCTCTCTCTCTTCCCTCCTTTACTTCTTCTCTTTTTTCTCTCGTGAGTCTGTCCTCTCTCCTATCTCCCTCCTCTCTCCCTCACTTCCTCCCTCCCGCCCTCTCTCTCTCTCTCTCTCTCTCTCTCTCTCTTCTCTCTCTCTCTCTCTCTCTCTCTCTCTCTCTCTTCTCTCTCTCTTCTCACTCTCTCTCTCTCTCTCTCTCTCTCTCTTCCTCTCCTCTCCCTCTCCCTCTCCTCTCCCTCTCCTCTCCCTCTCCCTCTCCCTCTATCTCCCTCTCCCTCTCCTTCTCCCTCCCCCCTCCCTCTCTCTCTCTCTCTTCCTTCCTTTCCTTCTTTCTCTTTTTTCTCTCGTCTATGTAAAAGGTCGAAGTATATGAGGACTTAAAAGAGTCCCATTTACATAATTATTATAGAATTATATTACACGAACTTTGGGATAATGTGCTACCGGCAGGAAAGGCTTCTGCGCCACGGACCAATAAAGAAGAGAAAAGAAAGAAAAAGATTAAAGAAAAAGATTAGAGAAAAATAATATTAAAGAAATAGATTATGTGAAACGATTAAAGAAAAAAATTACAGGAAAGAAATTATAGAAAAATATTATTTAAGAAAGGGATTATATAAAACGATAAAAATACAGAAAAAGAATTATAGAAAAATAATATTAAAGAAAGAGATTATATAAAACGATAAAAATACAGAAAAAAGATTATAGAAAAATATTATTAAAGAGAGATATTATATAAAACGAATAACCAACACAAAAACAAAATACAGCAAAAAGATTATAGAAAACGATTAAAAATACGCATTAATTGAAAAAAAAGAAAGATTAAATAAAATCAAAATGTTGGAAAACGATAGACAAACACACAGGCAGCCAAACACTTAAAAATATCTACCAGTTAAAGAGAGAGAGAGAGAAAAGAAAAAATAACGGAAACCCTAAACTCGGCTGCTATAAATAGAGTACTTTAAATAAATCTCTAAATTAAAAGCGCTCGAACATATATCAAATGAAAAAAAAAAAAAACATTCTTCACTACCTGTCTAGACGGAGGCTAATGCCGGGGAATGTCGTGCGAACTGGCGATAATGCGAGTCTATCCGTCCACTCCCCCTCCACTCCCTTCCCCTCCCCTCCTCCTCCTCCCCCCATCACTACCACCTCCTCCTCCTCCTACCACCACCACCTCCCACCACTCCTCCTCCTCCCCCTCCCCACCACCTCCTCCTCCTCCTCTCCTACCTCACCACCATCTCCTCTCTCCTCTCCCCTACCACCACCACCCTCCTCTCTCCTCCCCTCCCCCACCACTCCTCTCCACCCCATCCTTTCCTCCTCTCCCTCACACCACTCTTCCTCCTCTCCTCCCCACCACCTCCTCCTCCTCCTCCTTCCCCCCACCCTCCTCCTCCTTTCCCCCTCCTCCTCCTCACCACCAACACCACCTCCTCCTCCTCCTCCCACCACCACCTCCTCCCTCCTCCTTCTCCAACACCTACTCCTCCTGATCCTCCTCATCCTCCCCAAACCACTCCTACTCTCCTCCTCCCCCCATCCACCACCACCAATTCATTCCCCCACTACTTCCTCCTCGTCCACCTCCTTCCTCTCTCTGTGTTCCTCCTCCTCCTCCTCCTCCTCTCCTCTCCGCCCACCACTTCCTCCCCTCTTCCCTCCTCTTTTCCAATCCTCCCTCCTCTTCCTCCTCCTCCTTTCCTCCGTCCCGGCAAGCAATTGCAGGCCGCCAATATCAACCGAAGCGGGTCGCGGACGCATGGTCAAATGCATGTGGACTCTTTGACTTTTCCCTCATTGCTTTTCTCTATCTCTCTGTCTCTCCTTGCTCCCTTAGTTTCACTTACCTGGCCTAGCTGCCCTCTCCTCTCTCTCTCTCTCTCTCTCTCTCTCTCTCTCTCTCTCTCTCTCTCTCTCTCTCTCTCTCTCTCTCTCTCTCTCTCTCTCATCTCGCTTTCCATATTTATTTCTTCCTATCTATCATTTTTCCTCCTTCCCCTTCGCATCAACTCCCCTTCCCAACTTCTCTAAACCCCCACCCCACCATACCCTCACCCAACCCCTATCCCTCCTATCCCTATTCCTGCCCCGTCTCCCACGCAGACCAATCACCGAGGATCATTGAGCAACGTTGCAACTGCACGGATCAACGCGACGCCAATCGGAGGCATCATCATCGTCCGGTATTTACGCAAATTGCACACGCGGCAACCCACCTGTCCGCTAAGACCACCCTAGCCGAAGCACAAGCGTCGAGGCCCGTTTTCTATGACGCATTTTTGGGGGAGTGATGATGAGAGCTGATTTCCCGTTTTCTGTGGTGTTTGTTTTTCTCGTAGTGTTGTGCTATTTTATCATATCGTTGTGTTTTATTCTCTCTATTGTGTTTGTTCGTTGGTTGGTTTTCTCTCCTTGTTATTTCTTATAGTTATTAGGAATTCTTTCTCTCTTTATTCCTTTATTTTACATTTATTATATTTTTCTTTCTCTCTATTCTCTTTACATTTATTTCTTATTTTTTTGCACCCTTCTATGCGCACAAGGTCTTTCTTTGTTTCTTCCTCTCACTCTTTGTTTCTTGACTATTGCTGTAGTTATTTTTTCTCGTATTTCAGAGCGCCGGGAGGGAGGAGTGGGAATGCCAAATAAAACTCGTGTGATAAGCCGCAATAACAATAAAGAATAATAGCGCATAAAAGTGAATGACCGATAAATAACTTTATGATCCAATATGTGATTTACAGTCAAATAGTATTTCCCGTGTCACCCCCTTCCCTCCTCCCCCTCCCCCTCCCTGACCTTCGAAATTTCTGTCCTTCCTATTCTCCCTATTTATCCTCGGTTCTCACCTTCCCTCTTATCATCTCTCTTCTGTATCCTTCCTTTCTCTCTATCTGATTTCTATCTCCGCTTTTATCTTTATCTCCCTCACCCCCGAAGTTCCACCCTGCCCCCCTCCTCGCCCACCCCCTCCTCCTTAACCCCAACCTCCTGCATACCCCAATCACGTCCTACCCACCCCCCCCCTCTCCATACCTCTAATGTTAAG
>NW_020869625.1:1190465-1200465 GCF_003789085.1 Penaeus vannamei | reverse complement strand
GGAGAGAAAGGGGCAACAGATAAGGAAAAGAGGATACACATTTCTGAAGTATGAGATAGCAAATGAGATTTCTCGCAGTGTCTTTGTGTCTGTAACGTGGTGTTTGTTTGTCTGATGCTGCCTGCCTGCTCTTGCCCCCCCCTCCCTCTCTCTTCTCTCTCCTCTCTCTCCTCTCTCTCTTTCTCGTTCTCGTCTCGTTCTCAGTTCTCGCGATGTTCTCAGTTCATCGTTCCGTTCTCGGAGTTCTCGTTCTCTTTCTTCTTTCTCTTTTCTCTTTCTCTTTCTTCTTTCTCTTTCTCGTTTCTCTTCTCATTTTTTTCTCATTTTTTCTCTTTTCTCTTTCTCTCTCTCTCTCTCTCCATCTCTGCTCTCACTCTTCGTCTCTTCCTATCTCGTTGTCTGTCTCAACAAATTCTATCGTCATCCTCGTTGTTGTTGCTCTCTTGCATCTCCTTCTTTCTTCTTCCTCGTCTCTCTCTTAAATTTTTTCTTTCTCTCTCTTTCATTTTCCTTCTTCTTCTCCTTCTTTGCTTTTCCTTCCCTCCTGCCTCTTCCTCTTATCTCCCCCCTCTCACTCCACACACCCTTCTTTTATTATATCTCCCGGACCCACTTTTCTATCTCCATTCTCCGTCGCTCGACTCTTCCTTCCCTTCCGCGCCGTCTTTCTCTCCTCGGACGCTTTAATGAAACAAAAAAAAAAACACACGAACTCCACACACAAACAGAACAAACCCCCACAGAAGCCCCCCCGCAACCACGGCCTCCTTACGTTTCCTAGACCCCTAGGGTGCCCCCTGCGTCCACCCCCCCACTCCTAGCCCACCACCGCGGGACGCTGCTGACAGCGCAAGCTCGCCCGAACATTCCGGAGGTGCCACCAAATTCAATCAACCTCGAACATTAATAGAGGCTCCTCCAAGTGCTAAGACGCTGCTATTGGAGCAGGGGGGAGGGAGGGAGGGAGGAGGATGGGAGGGAGGGGGAGGGAGGGAGGGAGGGGTAGGGGAGGGGAGGGAGGGGGAGGGAGGGAGGGGAGGAGGGGAGGAGGGAGAGGGGAGGGAGGGAGGGAGGGGGGAGGAGGGTGAGTAGGAGTAGGGTGGTACCAGGGAGCAATCGGGCAAGGAGGACAATCCCTCTCTTTAACCCCTCCCCCCCTCTCTCTCCCCCTTTTCCCTCCCCCCCACCTCCCCCTCCTCCAACCCCCTCCACCCCTTCCATCGCACCCCATCTGGGCGAAATTAAGAAAAAATGATGTGTTAGGATGTCAGGCAGGAATATAGAAGCGAGCAGCCCCACCACCCTCCCACCCCACCCCCATCCGCCCACCCCGACCCTGTGCTCGTAAAGTGGGCGGCCTCTCCTTCTCTGACGACCTCGTGATTACATGTCATTTATCTACTTATCTATTTCATTTTTATTCTCGTTATTATTATCGTACTTATCTATATTTCAATTTTTTATAGTCCTCGTTCATTTATCTACTTATCTATTTCATTTTTACTCTCGTTCATTTATCTACTTTTATCTATTTCATTTTACTCTGTTCTTTATCTACTTATCTATTTCATTGTTACTCTCGTTCATTTATCTACTTACTATTTCATACTCTCGTTACTTATCTACTTTCATTTCATTATTTACTGCTCGTTCAATTTATCTACTTATCTATTTCATTGTTACTCTCGTTCAATTTATCTCTTGTCTATTCAATTTGTTCATTTTAGTTCATTATCTATTATCTATTTCATTTTTACTCTCGTTCATTTATCTACTTATCTATTTCATTGTTACTCTCGTTCATTTATCTACTATCTATTTCATTTTTAACTTTCGGTTATTTATCTACTTATCTATTTTCATTGTTACTCTCGTTCAATTTATCTACTTGTTCTATTTCATTTTTTACTTTCGATTTCATTTTTATCTACTTATCTATTTCATTTTACTCTCGTTCATTTATCTACTTGTCTATTTCATTTTTACTCTCGTTCATTTATCTACTTATCTATTTCATTTTTTACTCTCGTTCATTTATCTACTTATCTATTTCATTTTTACTCTCGTCCATTTATCTACTTATCTATTTCATTTTTACTTTCGTTCATTTATCTACTTATCTATTTCATTTTTACTCTCGTTCATTTATCTACTTATCTATTTCATTTTTACTCTCGTTCATTTATCTACTTATCTATTTCATTTTACTCTCGTTCATTTATCTACTTATCTAATTTCATTGTTACTCTCGTTCATTTATCTACTTATTATTTCATTTTACTTTCATCTTTATCTATTTCTTTCGCTTCATTTTTTCCTCTCGTTAATTTATCTACTTATCTATTTCATTTTTACTCTCGTTCAATCTTTATTAAACGATGCTTCGGGTTATCTCAATTCATGTTTCTGCTGTTATCAACATTCCCATGATTCCCGTTTCTTCAACATATTGCATGGTCATATCGCTTTCCTTTCAAAAGTATCATCTTCTAATCGCCACCATTATCAATTATTTTCATTAAGTTTAGAATATATATAATTTACATTAAACTGACACTGAATGTTTGCAATCATCTTCATTATCCTAATTATCAAACCGTTACTGAAATAGTAAATATAAATAACGATGATATAAAATCTCCTACTGAAATAAAAAGAAAAAAAACACACTGATGAAATCCATTATAGATACTCAGTGTAAATGCTTTAAAAGCCAAAACATACACGGACATACATCGAACATACAGTGAATAAGACACAGCTGGACTACTTTGTGAAAATGACACAGCTAGCATTATTACTCTGTGACAATGGCACAGCTGGACAACTTTATGAAATGACATAGCTGGACTACTTTGTGAAAATGACATAGCTGGCATTACTTTGTGATTACATAGCTGGCATTACTTTGTGAAAATGACACAGCTACCACTACTATGCGCACACAATACCCACAGCGGCACCGTACACAAGGGATTAAAAACAATAACATGACTCGGACAAACGCACAACAGGGACAGAATCCCAATAAAAACAAACAACACACAGCTGATCCAACGCGGGTGACACACACACACACACAAAAAAAAAAAAAAAAAAAAAAAAAAAAAAAAAACTAGAAAAGGGAGAAAAAAAGAAAGGGGAAATCAACATGACACACACACTCGACAAACCTGACACCCGTAGCCCACATGACACCGGCCTTAAGCGTACACGAAGAGAGAGAGAGAGAGAGAGAGAGAGAGAGAGAGAGAGAGAGAGAGAGAGAGAAGAGAAGAGAAAGAGAAAGAGAAAGAGAAAGAGAAGAGAAAGAGAGAGAGAGAGAGGAGAGATAGTGCGAGCGAGCGATCGAGCGAGAGAGAGAGAGAGAGAGAGATAGAAGAAAAAAAGGCCTTAGCAGCCACCGACATTCCACAGGGGCGGCGTTGCAGCAGACGAGCACGCACCACTCACTACCGAGAGAGAGAGAGAGAGAGAGAGAGAGACAGAGAGAGAGAGAGAGCGAAGAAAAAAAAGGACTCAGCAGCCACCGGACATCGCAAAGGGCGGCGTTGCAGCAGACGAGCACGCGCCACTCGCTCCCGCCACGGGGCTGCTTGCGGGATCGAATCAATGCGTCGATAGTAACTGGATTTCCATGCGCGTCAAATCCGTCAGGCGGCCGAATGCGGATGAAATCCCGAAAACGAATGAAAATCAACCGTTTGTTTGTTTGTTGGTTTGTCTTCTTCCCGCTGACACTTCCGCTTTATTATTATTTTTTTCTTCTTCTTTTCCAATTTCTCGGGTATGGAAGAAGGGAGGGAGAGAAAGACAGAGAGTGAGAGAGAGAGAGAGGAGACTAGCAAATAAGGTAAAACAAATGAGAGAGAGAGAGAGAGAGAGAGAGAGAGGAGAGAGAGAGAGAGAGAGAGAGAGAGAGAGAGAGAGAGAGAGAGAGAGAGAGAGAGAGAGAGAGAGAGAGAGAGACAGAGACAGAGACAGAGATAGAGAGAGAGAGTGCGAACGAGCAATCGAGCGATCGAGCGAGAGAGAGCGAGAGAGAGAGAGAAAGAAAGACGGACTAACACGTAGTTAAGGAGAGAGATATCGCACAATTACACCAGGACGTCCTTGTCTCATTCCATCCATGCCTATGACTCTACTTTCCTCCTTTACAAAACAGCTGTAGCCTCGCTCGCTGTCACTGTCACCTACTTGTCATTATTCTTACACTGAAATATCAAAATATCCTGTTGATCATTTTGATTATCATTACTATCATCATTATCTCCATTATCATCTTCATGGGTCCATTTCCTTCAGCTTTGCCTTTCCCCTTTCTTCCTTTTCGTTACCAATATTATTTTTCCCCTTTTTTATGTCCTTATTTCCATTTTCTTTCCCATTTTATTTCTTCTTCTATTTATTTCCATTTCCCTACAGTTTCTTTTTCTACTCCCTATTCCCTCTCGTTTATCTTTTTAGTTTGGGCACTTATTAACACACACACTCACACACACCCACTCACACTCTCTCTCTCTCTCTCTTCTCTCTCTCTCTCTCTCTCTCTCTCTCTCTCTCTCTCTCTCTCTCTCTCTCTCTCTCTCTCTCTCTCTCTCTCTCGTTCTCGCTCTCTCCCTCTCCCCCTCTCTCTACTTAGTTTCATCCCTCCCTATCTCCCCTCCCTTCCTATCCTTTCCCTCCCTTCCCTTCCCTCCCCTCCTCTTTTCCCTTCCCTTCCCTCCCTTCCCTCCCTTCCCTTCCCTTCCCTTCCCTTCCCTTCCCTTCCCTCCCTTCCTTCCTCTTCCCTTTCCTACCTTCTTCTATCCATTCATCATTCTCTCTACATTTAGAGAGCAATCCATAAAAGATGCACAATAGACGACACTAGAAATGTTTATAGTGTATTCACGTGGAAATTGTGTCCGAATCTCTTTTGGAATTTATCAGGCCTGTGCCGATACGTAGATAAAAATATATATATATACACATCTCTTCCATAAATATAAAAGATACAAAATATACATCTCTTTTTTTTACAATAATTTATATTTTCACTACCCTGCTTTATTTTGTCTTTCATTATTTTCACCGTTTTCTAAAAATTGATATTTAAAATCCCCCGCCCCTTTTTTCTCTTTACCGCCACTATCACCCCCCCCCCCCTCTCTTCATGTCTGTATTCCTCACGGCGTTAAATCCCAGTACGAGAAAATACTCCTTTCCAGAGTATTTTTTTAAATGCTTCAATACTTTTATTTATCAATTTGCTATATATCTCTGTATTCCTCAACGCTTTAATTTCTTTATAGAGTATTTTTAAATGTTTCAGTCACATCTACTTTTATTTACCAATTTCATATATATATATCTGTATTCTTCTCCGCGTTAAATTCCTTTTTAGAGTATTTTTAAATGCTTCGGTCACTCCTACTTTTATTTATCAATTTCCTATATATCTCTGCATTCCTCATCGCTTTAAATTCCTTTACAGAGTACCTTTAAATACTTCAGTCACTCCTACTATTATTTATCAATTCCCTATACATCTCCGCATTCCTCACCACCTCAAATTCCTTTATACAGTATTTCTAAACGCTTCAATCACTCCTATCTTTATCTATTTATCTATCTACTTCCTCCATAAACATCAGCACGGTCATTTACCTCGTTTGTGTTCCAGCGGTGTCGCTGCGTCGGGAAGTGATCGGCGCGGGGAATGCTCTCCAGATTCTCGGGCAGCCGGATCTTCTCGCAGTCTGGAAAGAGAGGAAGGGACAACGTGAATAAAAGACGTATAGGAAATAGTATTTGGTTATCTTTCTGTCTGTCTATATGTGTATGAATGTATGCTTGTATGTATCTATATATCTATTATCTATATCTATATCTATATATATATATATATATATATATATATATATATATATATATATATATATGTAAATATATGGTGTGTACACACATACAGAAGTGTGTGTGTGTGTATGTGTGTGTGTGTGTGTGTGTGTTGTGTGTGTGTGTGTGTGTGTGTGTGTGTGTGTGTGTGTGTGTTGTGTGTGTGTGTGTGTGTGTGTGTGTGTGTGTGTGTGGTGTGTGTGCGTGTGCGCATGTAAATAAATATTAAATATATATAAAGATATGTGCATATATAAGTATATATAAATACATACATAAATACACACATACACACACACACGCACACACACATACAATCAGCACACAAACAAATACCCGTACATAACTCCCAACTCCGATATGTTAACCACACCCTTCCGTCAATTTGCAATACTGACGAACGAGGCGACATGACAACAGACGCCAACCACACTAACCACAGCGCCAAACCACCCAACAGACCCCTCATCATCCTGCAGTAGAAAGGTCAACAAGCCGTCGAGGTTGCAACAGCGCCCCGTGCCCTATTGCTAACGACGTCGCAGTCTAATAGAAGAACCGAATCGACTCGCTAAAAACTAATTACGCTGCACCAGGTTAAACCGAAGAGAACAAGAAAAACAATAAAACAAACAAACAAAAAAATGCGAGGCCAATTTCCTCTTAAAGTACCCCCTACCAACGACCTGATCTCGCATAATCACATTGCACTAATGACGTAATTACTGTGCCTTATGATGAGGAGAGGGAGAGATTGAGAGAGAGAGAGAGAGAGAGAGAGAGAGAGAGAGAGAGAGAGAGAGAGAGAGAGAGAGAGAGAGAGAGAGAGAGAGAGAGAGAGAGAGAGAGAAAGAGAAAGAGAAAGAGAAAGAGAAAGAGAAGAGAGAGAGAGAGAGAGAGAAAGAGAAAAAAAGTAATAATCCAACCCTTATAAAAATAAATAAATAAATAAAATTCCTCCCATCATCACTTGTGCCCAGGATGACCACATATTAATCCCACTAATAATATTAATAATTCACGTAATCTGTAATTAGGCGACAGGGGAGGCGTGGTCTTAAAACTATATCATAATCACTTAATCTTCAAAGTCCGTGGAGATAATGAGGCCTGGGTCATTAGGCCTGCCCGATGGCGCTATTAAAACCCATTCTCACATGGCCGCCGCTGCATGAGACGCGACGGATAGATAGCAGATAGATAGATAGACAGATAGGTAAGAAGTCTGATAGATATATAGGTAAGGAGTCCCATAGACAGATAGACAGATAGACAGGTAAGAAGTCCGATAGACACACAGATAGACAGATAAGAAATCTGATAGATAGATGGACAGATAGATAGGTAAGAAGTCTGATAGATAGACAAACAGATAGGTAAAAAAAATGATAGATAGCTGTATAGATATGTAAGGTCTGATAGATAGACAGATAGATAGGTAGACTGATAAGGTAAGGTCTGATAGATAGACAGATAGATAGGTAGGAAGACTGACAGCTAGATAGACAGATAGATATGTAAGAAGTCTGACAGATAGATAGATAGGTAGACAGGTAAGAAGTCTGACAGATAGATAGACAGGTAGACAGGTAGAAGTCTGATAGATAGATAGATAGATAGGTAGAGACAGGTAACAAAAGATGATAGATAGATAGTAGGTAGACAGGTAAGAAGTCTGACAGATAGATAGATAGGTAGAGGTAGTCTGACAGATAGATAGATAGTAGACAGGTAAGAAGTTTGACAGATAGATAGATAGGTAGACAGAAGTCTGACAGATAGATAGATAGGTGACAGGTAAGAAGTCTGACAGATTATAGATATAGACAGGTAGTCTGACAGATAGATAGATAGGTAGACAGGTAAGAAGTCTGACAGATAGATAGATAGGTAGACAGGTAAGAAGTTTGACAGATAGATAGATAGGTAGACAGGTAAGAAGTTTGACAGATAGATAGATAGGTAGACAGGTAAGAAGTTTGACAGATAGATAGATAGGTAGACAGGTAAGAAGTCTGACAGAATAGATAGATAGGTAACAGGTAGTTGACAGATAGATAGATAGGTAGACGGTAAGAAGTCTGACAGATAGATAGATAGGTAGACAGGTAAGAAGTTGACAGATAGATAGATAGGTAGACAGGTAAGAAGTCTGACAGATAGATAGATAGGTAGACAGGTAAGAAGTTTGACAGATAGATAGATAGGTAGACAGGTAAGAAGTTTGACAGGATAGATAGATAGTAGACAAGTAAGAAGTTTGACAGATTAGATAGAATATAGATAGATAGGTAGACAGTAAGAAGTTTGACAGATAGATAGATAGGTAGACAGGTAAGAAGTTTGACAGATAGATAGATAGGTAGACAGGTAAGAAGTCTGACAGATAGATAGATTAGGAGACAGGTAAGAAGACAGATAGATAGATAGGTAGACAGGTAAGAAGTTTTGACAGATAGATAGATTAGACAGGTAAGAAGACAGGATAGGTAGAATAGAAGACAGATAGATAGATAGGTAGACAGGTAAGAAGTCTGACAGATAGATAGATAGGTAGACAGGTAAGAAGTCTGACAGATAGATAGATAGGTAGACAGGTAAGAAGTTGACAGGATAGATAGATAGGTAGACAGGTAAGAAGTCTGACAGATAGATAGATAGGTAGACAGGTAAGAAGTCTGACAGATAGACAGACAGAATAAAAGCGACAGAAAAAGCAGGTTTCAGAAAGGTATTTCATTTCGTATCGTCTTTGGTTTCATTAGACTCATTTTCACTTCATGCTGGTTTACATCATTTACTTATCTTATTTACCTCCATTTTCCTTTAATTTCACTTCATTTCACGCTTAATTTCGCTTCAGTCTCATTATATTTCATCCAGCTTTGTTCTCCTTTACTTTGTATTTCGTTTAATTCGTCTTTATTCCGTGGTTTATATCTTTTCGTTTTATCATATTTCGTCTAATTTCGATTTATCTTAGCCTCAATTTCTTTATCTCGGGTAAATAAGAAAGAGCAAATACGATATATATAACCTGGGAAAAAATATAGAAAATAGTCTGAAAATATTCTGTTTTATTCTGTGTGTGTGTGTGTGTGTGTGTGTGTGTGTGTGTGTGTGTGTGTGTGTGTGTGTGTTGTGTGTGTGTGTGTGTGTGTGTGTGGTGGTGGTGTGTGTGTTGTGCGTGTGTGTGTGTGTTGTGTGGTGCGTGTGCTGTGTGCGTGTGTGTGTGTTGTGAGTGCGAGTGCGTGTGCGAGTGCGGAGTGCGTGCGTGCGTGCGTGTGCGTGTGGCGTGTGCGTGTGCGTGTGCTGGTGCGTGTGTTTCTTCTGTCTGTCTATCTCTCCGTCCCGTCTTCGCCCTCTGCTGCCCATATAACGATAATGAACATCAAGCTGCAGCAATTAACATTAATTTTGCCGGCTTAGAGTTCCACCTTTAAAAAATAAAATCATAATAGGCCTACCTAGGCTACGCCATCTGACGTCACGTGAGTGGACGGAAGACAGAAAGAAGAAGAAGAAGAAGAAAAAGAGCAGAACAAAAAAGTGAGCGAAAAAGTTACGGATAAAATGCAACAATAATGATACGTATTAGAGGTAATTACAACGACCCCAAGCACGTGAGCGTAACGAACCAACACACACACACACACAAGCAACAGACGTACACACAGACGCACACAGAACAAAATTGCAGGTGCACACAGACTCAAAGACACACACACACGCCCGCATTCGGACCGGACACAGGAACAGAGGCGGCGGAGAAGGACCGGGAAAGAAAATAGGAAAGAAGGTGAGAAAACGTGAATGGAGAGAGGAATAGGCGAGTGAGTGAGTGAATGAGTGAGGGAGTGAGTGAATGGGTGAGTGAATGAGTGAGAATGGTGAGTTAGTGAGTAAGTTAGTGAGTAAGTAGTAAATGAGTTACTGAGTGAGTGAGTGAGGAGAGAGAGAGAGAGAGAGAGAGAGAGAGAGAGAGAGAGAGAGGAGAGAGAGAGGAGAGAGAGAAGAGAAAAGAAAGAAAGAAAGAAAGAAAGAAAAGAAGAGAAAGAAAGAAAGAGAGAGAGAGAGAGAGAGAGAGAGAAGAGTCGGAGATGGAAAAATAGATTAAAAG
>NW_020869625.1:1180465-1185465 GCF_003789085.1 Penaeus vannamei | reverse complement strand
AGAGAGAGAGAGAGAGAGAGAGAGAGAAAATAAAACAATGGGAGAAAATGTAATTATAGTAAAAAAGAGTATATGGAAGGAAAAAGTTTACCAAGCTGAGTGCTCTCCTCCCATTGTTGTTTTCCTGAATGGCCTCTCCTGTTCCCCCTCACTCATTTCCTTTTTTTCTTCCCATCTCGCGTTCTCTTTAAATCTCGACCAACCGCCGCTGGCAGCTGCAGTTCCGTCGTCACTTGCAACACAAACATTTCACGCTAATAACAACGCTAATACCCGAAGACAACAATATCAGGGATTTCGGCGCGCCCATTCTTGTTTCCGCATCGGTAAACGAGGGTTAAGCAGTTAAACTTTCAAATTTCCCGCGGGTGGCAACGGTCCCAGGCGAGCTGTGGATCCCTGAGCGGTAATTGGCCACGTTCTCAGCCAATTACGTTGTTTCCCGCTCACAGCTGGGGCTCGCCGGCCCGCGCCAGAACAAGAAATTCGACACAAACTTCCTAGACAACCCCTGCTGTGTAAACTAGGATATTTGGCAAGAGAGAAATTACAGTTAATTCACTTAATAATATAGTCGGAGGCGGGAAGAAATACGCCGAGGTCCCGGAGCTCTACTGGCGGGATTATTATTTTTTTTTTTTTTCTCTCTCTCTCTCTCTCTCCTCCCCGGGGAATGAAGATGACTGACGCGGGCTTTCATGTGAGGGGCATTAGAGTCCATTTCACGAGTCGATGATGGCGTGTTGGGGATCGAAAAACAAAGACAAACAAGAAGAGGAGATTTAAAAAGAGGAAAAAGAAGAGAGAGAGAGAGAGAAAAAAAATCGTCGGGAGTTTCACGTTGCACAAAACCGGACTTTGTTCAAACGGCGCATTTGATAAGGACGGAAAAAAAAGAGAAAGGGAGGTAAAAACAGAAATGAAATAGGAAAAATATAAAGAAGAAAAATAGGAAATTCGTTTGACATTGTAAAAAATGCAGAATAGAACAAAGGGTAAGTTTTACATGTTAGTGAGCAGGAGAGTGGTTGTGTGTGTGTGGCGGGGGGGGGGGGGGGCAGAGGTGCGTGAGGTAGGAGAAAAGAGAACACAATGGTTGAAATAAAAAATTAAAAAATGATAGAAACACAAATAAATACTTGAATAACGAAACATGGCGAACAAAGCGCGAAAGGAAAAAAAAATGAAAGCAAAAGAAAGAGAAAGAAAAAAACAAAAGAGAAAAAAATATTAGAACAATGAAATAAGACACTAGAAGAACTGTAAGGCGGATAACAAGAGCGAAATCAAAGATAAAAAAGATGGAAAAGTAAGAGCAGAGAAAATAAAACAAGATAAGAGCGACGGAAAGGGAAAATCTAACAGAGAAACAGAGAAGACAAGAGAGAAATGGAGAAATAGAAACATGTAGGAAAATCTGACAAAGGCGTGACAAGACGAAAACACAAAAAAAAGAAGAAAAAAAGGGAAGTGATAAGGAGAACGATTAATAGACATGAAGGCAATTCCGACACAAAGACCCAAGAATATTTACAAAAACAAATAATTCATGAACGGCCACACGCAAACGAACGTAAACACACAAATAAAAGAAAAAGGAAAAGAAAAGAGAAAAGAAAAGAAACAAGATATTCCGAGGAGACATTTTTAAAAGAAAAGGAAAAGAAAAGAGAAAAGAAAAGAAACAAGATATTCCGAGACGACGCTTTACCAACCAGATGGAAGGAGGGAAGAAGGAAGGGAAGGAGGAAGGGGGGCGTGGCGGGGCAGGCGATAAAAGACAGATCACGAGGAGGGAAAAAATACGATATAGAGAGAGGCAGGTTCACTTAGGCGCTCTTGTTAATCACTTTATCCGACTCCCTAACAAGGCCCCGCGCTCTCCTGATGGGGACGATCCCGGCGCAGATGCGCGCGCGCGAACACACACATCACACACACACACATAAACACAAACGCAACACACACAAGCGCAAACAAAACAACACACACACGCACACACACCACACACACATACAAACGCAAACAAAACACATACACACAGAGAGACGCTCACACAAACGCAAATAAAACACATACACACACAGAGACGCTCACACACAAACGCAAACAAAACACATACACAAACAGTGACGCACGCATATCAATGCATCAGAACATACACTCGTACACACAAATGCAAATTCACAGGCGCCAACCTACACACAGACATCCAACCCCTGGCAGAGAATAAAAACACTCATCTACATACAAACTATTAAACCCGCCCACTCACCTTCATATAGAAAACACCCGCCCCCCCCCTCCATCAACACACACACACACACACGCGCTCGCACAAACCACAATCTCACACACAAACACACACACGCACGCATAAGGACTCCAACAAGAAACAAACAAACAAACACACACACACACACTCACACAAACACAGACACACACGCACGCATAAACCACACACAACACACACACACACACACACACACACACACACACACACCACACACACACACACACACACACACACACACAAACCACACACACACACAACACACAACACACATACGCTCTCAAAAAAACACACACACACACACACATAAACACGCACGCATAAGTACCCCAACAAAGAAACAAACACAAAGGCACACACACACACACAAACCACCACACATGCACACACAAACACACACGCACATATGGACCCCAACAAAGAAACAAGCACACAGACAAACAAACACACACGCGCGCATAAGTAACCCAACAAAGGAACAAACAGAGGCACACACACACACACACACGCTCGCACAAACCACAACCACACACAAACACACACGCATAAGTACCCCAACAAAGAAACAAACACAGAGGCACACACACACACACTTAGATAAAGTGCCTCTCCCCCACACCATCCGCCATCAATATGCAGCCTCACGAGAAGGGTCAGCCAAGGGGGCAAGAAAGTGCTAAGGAACGGCCGCGGCACAAAGAAACCCCGCACTTATCGCCGCGCCGTCCTTGCCCTCATTAATTACCCCGCGGGACAAGGAATCAAACGACTCGTCTTGTGGTCTGCTGCCTCCATCTTTTTTTTTTTTTTTTTTTTTTTTTTTTTTTTTGACCAATTTTTTTTTTTTTTTTTTTTTTTTTTTTTTTTTTGACCAAAGCCATATGTTCTGCTCCTTTTCTTTCGTTCTTTTTCGCGTGTTTATTTTTCGGGTGGTTCGGTTGGCGGGACAAAGGCGTTGGTGGTTAATTTATTTCCACGAAAAGACCGTTTTTAGTCGATGTGTTTGTCTTGGATGTGATAATACACTGCATAATAAAAGAAGAAAAGTTATAAAAAAATTCGCAATTGGTCTCGGAAAAATGAACTAAAGATAATACACATAACGTCCGTCTCTAAATAAATTTTCATGGGCCATTCTAACACAATTTGCTCAAATTCTCCCTAAGCTCTTAACTATAAATTTATTGACCGATATATAAAAAGATAGTAAAACATGGCAGCGGAGTCCGTAGAGTTTTCGATAATAAACATAAACGCTATTAAATTCCTCTTTTTTCCCGACAATAAACGCTGAAGATTGGAGGAGGGTCAGAAAAGTTCTCCTTAATTTTTCTTCTCTCTTCATTCTTCTTCGTATATTCACTTCTCTTCCTCTTTTTTTCCTTTTCTTTTTAACCTTTATTCATTCATGAGACGCGAATAATAAATGTTCACATAGTCAACAAACAAGATCGTTTAAGTGCGAGTCCTTTTACCTTGAGCTATATTCCTCCCTACGTGTGAGCAACATAAAACGGATAAAGTGGCATCTTGCTAAGATTTATGGACACAAAAAGGTAAACTGCAAGAAAACACGTCTTCTATATGAGACACAAGAAAAATGGGACATTATACGAGAGGCGTGCAGTGGCGGGGCGGCCGGCCAGAATGCTCCGGCCTGGGATGCTCAGGGGAGCCTCTCTTTGTCCCTCCCATGCCTGCGTTCCTTCCTCCCTTCGCTCTGCTACTCTTTCGCTCTCTCTCTCTCTCTCATTCTGTGTCTCTGTCTGGCTATCTGCGTCTGTGTCTGTGTCTGTCTGTCTGTCTGTCTCTCTCTCTCTCTATGTATCTGTCTGTCTGTCTGCATCTATCTCTGTCTGTCTCTGTCTCTGTCTCTCTCCTCTCTCTCCTCCTCTCTCTCTCCTCCTCTCCTCTCCTCTCTCTCCCGTCTCATACATCCGAATTCTCCTCATTTCCACCTACACATCCCCCGAATTCTCTTTCCCGTGTGAATCCTCCCCTCTCGGCCTCCCTCCTCCCTCCCCCGGATTCTCTCTGTACACGACGACCTCCTTTCCTCAAATCTCTCCTCTTGTGCCTTTATTCCCCCCAACGAGTCCCATTCCTACCAGGACACTTCCCATATCTCTTCCAATCCCTTCCCTCTCTTTTGTTTTCTCAAATCCTCCTTCCCATCTCCATCCTTCCCTCTTCCTCTCTTCCTCCCCTCTCTCTATCAACTCCCGCTCTCTCCCTAAGGCCTATCAATATGTCTCCTTCCCTCTCTCTTCCTTTCTAAGCCTCTTTCATTCTTCTTTCTCCTGTCGCTTTCTCTTTCCTTCCTCTCTCATCAATTTATTCCCTCTCTTCCTTACCCAATCCCCATTCAACTCGTATAGCTCTTAAAAATAATAAAAATAATAAATAATAAACAGTAAATAACAAACAACAAATAAATAAATAAATAAACGGCCCAGGTGACAAAAACGAAAGCAAAAAGAAAGAAAGAAAGGAAGGAAGAAAGACAGAAAGGAAGGAAGGGAGAAAGAAAGAAAGAAAGAAAGAAAGAGAAAGAAAGAAAGAAAGAAAGAAAGAAAGAAAGAAAGAAAGAAAAAAAGAAAAAAGTCCCTCGAGTTCCGACCGGCGACGACCGGACAATCGGGCCTTCGGTGACGTCACTTCCCCCCCCCCCGCGTTAACGGCTGTTACGGCTGCGTTTATGTCTACG
>NW_020869625.1:1155465-1177965 GCF_003789085.1 Penaeus vannamei | reverse complement strand
CACCTCCACACCCCCTCCCACCCCCACACAAATTCCCAACCTCCCCCCCCAACTTCTCCCCTTCAATCCCCATTTCCACCTCCTTCCCCCCCTCCCTCCCCCTCCTCCCCTCCCCCCTCCCCCAACGCCGTGTCCCGCGACGGTCTCTATATTATATAACATCATCAATTACATTTCCTGCCTGGGCGCTGGAGGACCGACGACTCTCATTCTCACAGACTAACTCTCCCGCGGGGAATATTTAAGCTTAAAGTGGAACATTCCATGCGATTGGGAGAGGAGAGGGGGGGGGGGCATGGGATGGGGAATAGGTAGGGCGAGGGGGGGGGGAGGAGAGCAAAGGGAACTAGGGCAAGGGAATAGAAGGGAAGGGGAGGATGGGGTGAAATAGGGATGGGATAGGGTGGAATGGGGAGGGGAGGGTAAGGGGAAAGGGGGGGAGGGAAGGGAAAGGAGGGGAGGAAGGATGGGAGAGGGGTAAGGGGAAAGGGAATTAGATGGAAAGGGATAGCATGAGAATGAATGGGATGGATGGGAAGAGAGAGAAAACAAAATGAAATGGGAAGAGAAGAATGGGGAAGTAGAAAAGGAGCAAAGGAAAGAGGATGAAGGGAGGAAAATATTGGACTTGGAAAGAAAGAGAAAAAAAGGAGGCGATAAACGTCAGAAGATGGAAATGCACGACAAAAATCATGTGACAGATAACGGGAAGCAAAAGAACACACTTGAATAAAAGGAAAATCTCAGAAAACCAAACAAATAAGGTGACAATGAGGAAAACAAAACAAAGGAGATACAAGAGGAGCAGCAGCCAATAGAAACAAAGTAGAAATAGACAGACGGACAAATGGGTAGATCGATAGAGAGAAGATAGAGAGATAGATACAAGGAGGAGAAAGGAGAAAGAAGAGGAAGGAGGGGATGAGAGAGAGAGAGAGAGAGAGAGAGAGAGAGAGAGAGAGAGAGAGAGAGAGAGAGAGAGAGAGAGAGAGAGAGAGAGAGAGAGAGAGAGAGAGAGAGAGAGAGAGAGAGAGACAGACAGACAGACAAGGACAGGGACAGAGGGACAGAAAGACAGACAGAGAGCTCACGGCTGGCCGGTCGCGAGAGGCCATGAAACAAGCAAACAAAACAAGAGAAATCTATTAAGCAAACACGACCTTAATGACCCGCACAGATCAGCCGTCGTGACGTCATTCTCAATAAAGACATTAATCAGTTGGGTTATAATATAATAACGAAAATACAGTACGGAGTTAATCGTTAATTTTGGTGATAACGAGGGTGCATAATCATTTTTTATTAGAATATATTGCTTGCTGATAGAGGGGCATATCGATAACTTTTCTGATACAATACTACTACTGCTGTTTTTGTTACTGCTGATGGTTCTGCGTTTATCATTACGTATCTACTATCACTACACGAACTGCTACTCTATTGCTAATGGCTATTACTACTGCTACTATTCATATCTACGGTCATCACTACTAATCTACTATCACTACACGACCTGCTACTGCTATTGCTAATGGCTATTACTACTGCTACTACTATATGTAACTACTACTACTACTACAACTACTACTATAACTGCTACTACTTCTGTAACTGCTGTTGTCACTACTACTACTACTACTATTACTGTTACTACTACCGCTATAACTGCTACTACAACTGCTGCTTCTACTACTACTACTACTACTACTACTACTACTACTACTACTACTACTTCTACTACTACTACTTCTACAACTGTTGTTACTGCTAATGTTACACCACAAATATAAAACTATCAATCACAGCCCTAGTGATAATAATAACCTTGGACAAAAAGCCCCAAAATCAACAAACAAACATCAACATAAGAAAAAAAAAAAAAAAAAAAAAAGAAAAAAAAAGAGAATCCAAGGGGAATAAAACTTAATCGTTGAGAATACAAATTAATTATACGCAACTATACGCAATCAGACATCGAAAATAAATTATCAAAACCCGATTACTGAGACAAATACAAAATACCAGTATAAATAAACGTATTAATACATTATCCAAAATAAAGAGGGAAGAGTAGAGTGTTGAAGGTGAGGGAGGAGAAATTAAGAAGGAAGGAAGGAAAAGAGGAAGAAGAAAGGAGGGGAGGAAGGAAAGAAGAAGAAAGAGAGGAAGGAGGGAGAAAGGAGGGAAGGAAAGAAGAAGAAGAGAGAAAGGAGGAAAGGAGGAAGAAAGGAAGGAAAGAAGGAAAAGAGGAAGAAGAAAGAAAGGAAGGAAAAGTGGAAGAAAAGGGCAAAGGAAGGCAGGAAGGTGAGAAAGAAGGAAGAGGCGACGAAAATGGAAAAAACGGACGAAATTAATAATGATAATAATAAAAAATCTTGATAATTGTGTTTCAAGTCTTAAGCTTCGAACCAGAACAAGGTAGGGACAGGAGAGCCTCCTTGCCCAAGACCTCCGAAAACCGCACAAAGAGGGGGGGGGGGGTTAAAAGGGGAAGTGGGGGGAACAGGAGGTTATAAGGGGAAGTAGAGGTTAAAAGGGGAGAGGGGGGAAGGGGGGTTAAAAGGGGAAGAGTGGGGAGGGGGGGGGTTAAA
This sequence comes from Penaeus vannamei, assembly GCF_003789085.1. Classification (NCBI taxonomy): domain Eukaryota; kingdom Metazoa; phylum Arthropoda; class Malacostraca; order Decapoda; family Penaeidae; genus Penaeus; species Penaeus vannamei. Next base: position 1,175,374 of record NW_020869625.1, on the reverse strand, counting down.
GGGAGAGGGAAAGCACCATTTTTGCAACATATATATCAGCCTGATAAATAGCCACAATCATTCTTCCACTCCCCACCCCACCTTCTCTCTCCTTACCCTTTCTCTCCTTCCTCTCCTTCTCTCTTATTTTTTTCCTTGTCTCTTACCTAACATTCTCCTCCTCTCCTTTCTCTCTCTCTCTCTCTCTCTCTCTCTCTCTCTTCTCTCTTTCTCCTCTCTTCTCTCTCTTCTCTCTCTTTCTCGCATTTGTCTTTCCTTTATTTGGGATTTCTTCTCCGGTTTCCCTTCGGTGTCTCTCTTCTCTCCTGCATTTTAAGTACTTCCCTCTTACTGATCTCTTTGTCCTTTCTCTCTCTCTTCTTCTCCTCTCTCAGGTTCTTTGCCCCACCCTCTTTCTCTCTCTCTCTCCTCTCGCTCCCACCTTCCCTTCCACTTCCACCCCTCCTCTCCCTCCTTCCCTCCCTCTCCCACCCCTTCCTTCCCCCTTCCCTCCTCTCCATCCCTTCCTTCCCTCCCCCATCCCTCTCGACCCTTTCCTTCCTCCCTCCTCTCTTCCTCTCGCTCCCTCCTTTCCTCCTCTCACCCTCCTTTCTCTCCTTCCTCCATCCTTCTTCTTCTCTCCACCCTCATTCCTCTCGCTCTTCACCCCCTTCTCTCCTCCACTCTCCCCACCGCCCCCTCTCTCTCCTCTCCACCCACCCCTCCACTCCCACCCCTCTCTCCGCCTGCCCACCTCCACCACAAGCACCAACGCGCTCAAAGATTAAACATGCCAAGCATACTCCCGACTCCGAGCTGGTGCTTGAGGGTATACTATTTGATTTACTCTCTCCTCTCCCCTTTCTCCGGTTTTAAAAAAGAGGGGAAAAAGAGGGAGACATAGAGGGTGAGAGGAGAGAGCGAGAGAGGGGAGAGAAGTTGATGAGAAGAAAGTGAGCGAGGAAGTGGGGAAGAGGTAGTGAGGGATAGAGAGGGAAAGGGAGGAAGGAAGGAGGGGGGAGGTAGGGAGGGAGGGAGGGAGGGAGAGAGGAGGGAGGAGAGAGGGAGAGATAGAGAATGAGATAGATAGATAGATAGATAAGAGAGAGAGAGAGAGAGAGAGAGAGAGAGAGAGAGAGAGAGAGAGAGAGAGGAGAGAGAGAGGAGAAGAGAGAGAGAGAGAGAGAGAGAAAGAAAGAGAAAGAGAAGAAAAGAAAGAAAGAAAGAGGAAAGAGAAAGAGAAAGAGAAAGAAAGGAGAGAAGAAAACAAAAGAAAAAGAAAGAAAAAAGAACAAGAGGACAGAGAAAAAAAAAAAAAAGCGAAGAGGAAACAGAAAAAGGGGAGAGGAGAACCGAAGCTAGAAAAAAAGAAAAAAAAAAAAACCCGTCCCTCTCACCAGTGCTTCCGCTTCCCCCCGGGCGATCACTGCCAGTAATTATCCCTATCTATTTGTTATGGTGAAAACCTCGGAGAGTTTATGGGGGCTTTTATGGCTTTTATATATTCTACAATTAAGTCGGTTGCCTTTCCCTCCCTTCCTATACCCCCTTATTTATTTATATATATTTTTTTTCCTCCTCTTTTATTCTCTCTTCCCTTCTTTCCCTTTCTGCTTTTTTCTTTTTTTTTTCATTATCTTCCTCTCTCCCTCTCTCTCTCTCATCTTCTCCTCTCTTCTCTATTCTTCTCTCTATCCATTTGACCTTATTCGCTCTGTTTCCTCCTTCTCTTTTCTCTTTCGTCTCTCTCTGTTTCCTTCTCCCCTCTCTCTCTCTCTCTCTCTCTCTCTCTTCTCTCTCTCCCTCTCTTTCGCTCTCTCTCGCTCTCTCTCCTCTCTCTCTCTCTCTCTCTCTCTCTCTCTTTCTCTCTTCTCTCTCTCTCTCTCTCTCTCTCTCTCTATCTCTCTCATTCACTCATCACTCATTCATTCACTCATTCACTCACTCACTCATCACTCACTCACTCACTCACTCACTCACTCTCTCTCTCTCCTTCCCCTTCTCCCTCCGTCCTATCCACCTTCATTTGGGCGATTATCCATGGAAGGGACACGCGAGAGATGATAATGGTGATGATGGTGGTGATGATTGCGATGGTGGTGGTGATGTGATTCTATGATGATGATGATGATGATGATGATGATGGTGATGGTGATGGTGATGATAATAATAACAAGAAGAATAAGAAAAGGAGGAGGAGGAGGAAAGAAAGAGAAAAAAAATAATAAGAAGAGTAAGAAGGGGAAGAAGAAGAAGACGAGGAGGAGGAAGAAGAAGAAAGGGAAGATCAAGAAGAAGAAAAAGAGAAGAAGAGGAAGGAAAAAGAGAAAGAAAAAAGAAGGGGGAAAACAAGAAAAAAGAACAAAAAGATAAAGAAGGAGAAGAGGAAGACAAAGAAAGGAAGAAGAATAAATGGAGGCAGGGGAAGAGAAGGCTGACAATAACTATAACGACAAGGCAAAGGGGAGACAGAAAAAATAAAGAGTCCAAAATAACAAATAAAGGAATGCAGACAGATAATGAGGAAATGCTATTAGGAGGAGAGAGATCTGAATGCAGGAAGTAATTAGATGAAAAGTAATCAAGAAAGTAGTTAAAGAAAAGGGAATAAATGAGACGAAAAGAATAGGAGGAGAAGCAGTAATGAAAGAAATGCAAATATAAAGGGGGAAAAGGATAAAAAGAGGAAATGAACAAATAAAAAATATGGACTGATTAATAAAATAGAAGAAATTCGAGAAATGAAAAAGAAGGGAAAAAAGATAAAAAGAGGGAATTAACAAATACAAAAAACAGTTATGGACTGATTAATAAAATAGAAGAAGAATTCGCTGATAAAAATGTTAATAAGAATGGAAGGGGACATTAAGGAAGAAATCTAAGCCACGACAAGGGAAATATTCGATAGTATTGATCAAAGTGCTAATTATGTCTTTCTCTCTCTCTCTAACTCTTCTTTTCTCCAGCATTCCTCCCTATCTCTCTCTCTTTGTTTCTCTCGCTCTTCTCTCTCTCGCGCTTTCTTCTCTCTCTCTCTCTCTCTCTCTCTCTCTCTCTCTCTCTCTCTCTCTCTCTCTCTCTCTCTCTCTCTCTCTCTCTCTCTCTCTCTCTCTCTCTCTCTCTCGTTCTCTCTCTCTCTCTCCTCCTCCACTTTCGCCTCCCTCTCTCTCCTTCTCACCTTTCTCAACATCCCTGGGTTCCCCTTTCTCTCTCCTTCCCTGTCCATATCCATCTCCAAACCAGACAATAAATTATCATTAATCTTTATTTACGCAATTATAATCACTTTCGCCTCTTGCTCCCCCCCTTCAAAAAAAAAAAAAAAAAAAAAAAAAAAAAAAAAGACAGACATGGCAACAGCGGAATATTATTGGTTAATCCCCTAATACAACTTCAGTTTTATGGTCGCGTTTATATTACTAACATTGTGGTAAAACTGCACTAACGTCCGGGCATTACTTAACTAATATTGTGGTGATACTAGGTACTAACATTCTCCTCCCCCCCCCCTCCCTCCCCTCCGAGGTTCGTGTTTATGGTCATCGTGGCATTACTGTCGCAGCATTTGCTTTCTCTTTTTATTTAAATCATTAGCTAAATCTTTCTTCACCTACGTATTCGCTATTTCTAGTGATTCGCGCCTTCGTTTCTCTCAATGAATACTGTTTTCCTCTTCGCTTGAAGTCAGAAACGTGGGTCTTTGCCTCTGCTTGCATGCGCGCTTTTCATTCTTCCTTGGCTGTCGTTTCTTTCGCTTTCCTTCCGTCACTTTCCCTCCCTCTTTCTCTCTCGCCCTCCATCTCCCCCGCCCTTATACCCCTCCACCCCCACCCCCGCTCCTTCCGTGACCATAATCGGATGTAGGATCTTAATAGGACACCAAATTAGGAAAGGTATATAAAGCTGTCGCCTCCCCCCCCCCACCCGCCATGCTGGATGAGCCCCCCCCCCCCCCCCTCGAGGCACGCTGTCGGGGCCGTCGGAGCGAGAGCGCGAGTCCGACGGCGGGTGGCGAGGATCAGCGGGACTTCCGGTCGGTTTGTTAAAATTGTGCCGGGCCCGACCCAATGGATTTTCATAAATGCGGACGCAGAAATAAAGGCGCATCTGTCTATATATCTGATAGATATACATATAACTATTTGCCGGGATATGCAATCTAGACTGATAAATATGCATTTATTTCTTTATTTATGCATGTCAAGCATACGGACATTCTTCGGGTCGGGCCTCGCACACTTCTAACAAACCGGCCGTTCGAGTGCAATCCTGACAAGCGTGATGCCGCGGCTCTTCGACGTGTGAAGCGTGAAGCGTGGCGGCGGAACAAACGATTTCCGGTTACCGAACCGTCCGGCGGCCCTCACGTGACCCCGGCAACGAGGCGTGAAGTATGCAAAGGAAGAGCACAGAGAAACGCTGATAAACGGGGTGGGGCGGCCAGGCAGGTGAGACACGTGGGAGGGGCGGGGGGGGGGGGGGAGCACCTTCGGGCGGCACATCGTTCACCGCCATTGCCATCAATTACAACGGGACAGCCTCGACAGCCCGCATTCCTCCATGATGATTAGCGGCCGCCATGTCGCCTGATTACTGTCTTCAAGTTGCCTTCAGTCGCTACCCTGCTCCACCCCCCCCTTCCCCTAAGAAAAAAAGAGAGAAAAGAAAGACTGCGAGAACAAGAGGAAAGTAAATGATAGGTTCAATAAATCGAGGAATAAATATACACAGGCAAAAAAATGTATGCATATCTACATACTATACGTGCACGCGCACGAACACACATGCACACACAAGTATACATACATACATACATATACATATACATGTGTGTGTGTGTGTGTGTGTGTGTGTGTGTGTGTGTGTGTGTGTGTGTGTGTGTGTGTGTGTGTGTGTGTGTGTGTGTGTGTGTGTGTGTGTACATACATATATATGCATACATGCATACATACATACATACATACATATACATATATACATATATATATATATATATATATATATATATATATATATATATATATATATATATATATATAATATATATATATATATACATACACACACACACACACACACACACATAAAACACATATCACAAGCATACATATATTTACTGCATAGATATAAATAGTCTGGAGGCTGATGGAAAGGATAAAGTGGTCATCTGCATAATGCACGGCCGACACTGCATGACGAATGCTTATCAGCCAAGGGCGCGGCGTAAAATGAAGTGCGGCTCAAGTTCTCAAAGGAGTCTGCGGATTAACATTTCCGCGGGAGGGAAGGGAGGGAGGAGGGAGGAAAGGGAGGGAGGGAAGAAGGGAGGGAGGGAGGGAGGGAAGAAGGAGGGAGGGAGGAAGGAGGGAAGGGAGGGAAGGAGGGGAAGGAGGGAAGGAGAGAAGGAGGGGAGGGAAGAAGGAGGGGGAGGGGAGGAGGGAGGGAGTAGGGGCTCGGACTTCGTCGACTTACGATGTAATCAGAGGTCAAGATACGTGGTAAGAAATGCATTCTTTTGGAAGACTTAAGCATGCAGTTAATAATTGTGGTATAATGTATGCATGTACGCAAAGATATATGCACACACATGCACGCACTCACACACAACAAACACAGTCACAGACGCACAACACTGACACACACACACAATCAAATATACAGACATGTGTGTGTGTGTCCATAAGTATGAACGTTATGTAAAATTGACGAAAAAATCCACACACAGATTCCAAGAAAGGAGCCTGACTAAAAAAAGAAAAAAAAAAAAAAACTTAAAAATCTACACTACCCCCCCTCTAAAAAATCCTAAAAAAGACACAAGACACCAGGTGTGACGTCTTCATCAGAGCTCCAGAAGTTTGTTTTTATTTATCTATTTTTTTTAAGGAAACGTTTTCTTCGTGGACTCAGGCGGCGAGGTTCACACCAGAGGAAACCCGGAGAAACGTTTTTCACTCGGAGAAACGTTTCCCAGTGTCTCTCGAAGCAAGGATTTTTTAACAGCTTCCAATAACGTACATTGTGAGGGATTGGAGAGAGAGAGAGAGAGAGGAGAGAGAGAGAGAGAGAGAGAGAGAGAGACGGAGAGAGGAGAGAAGAGAGAGGGAGGGGAGGAGGCGGAGAGGAAGAGAGGAGAGAGAGAAGAGAGGAGAGAGGAGAGAGAGAGAGAGAGAGAGAGAGAGAAGAGAGAGAGGAGAAGAGAAGAGAGAGAGAGAAGAGAGACAGAGAGACAGAGACAGAGAAGAGAGACAGAGGGACAGAGAGACAGACAGACAGACAGAGAGAGAGAGAGAGAGAGTGTCCCACATGAAACACCCTCATCCATTTATGCATGCAGATCCCATTCAAAATAATCAGATGTAAACTCATTCAGCACATACAAAGCAAGAGAAAACAACACACAACAACAACAGCAACAACAACGGCGGGCGAGATGCTTCCCCTTACTTGTACACCAACAAATGGAGATTGGCGAGGGGAGGAGGAGGCGGAGTGGGACAAAGAGGGAAGAGGGGGAATGTGAGAGGGGAATGGAATGGACGAGGGAGCGAGAGGGAAGGTGAAGGGGGGGAGGGCGGAGAGGGGGAATGGGGATGTAGAGGGACGGGAGAAGTGGAAGGTGCGGGGGTGGGGGTGGGGGTAAAGGAGGGATGGAGGGTGGGGAGCCGAGAGGACGACGGGTGGAGGGGGGAGAAATCTCAAGTAATTGATTTCATTAAGGATGGCTGTCTATGTGGCTCTGTTTATTTGTCCCCAGCAGGAGCAGGGAGGCTGGAATTGGAAATGGGGGAGGGAGGGGACCGGGGAGATAGAGGGGGGAGTGGGAAAGAGAGGGAATGGGGAAGAAGAGGGGAAGAGGGGAGGAGAGGGGGAATGGAGGAACAAGAGGGGAGAGGGAGAGAGAGGGGAAGGGAGAGGAGAGGAGAGAGAGGGGAATGTGGGAAGAAGAGGGAGAGTGGAAGAGAGAGGGGAAGAGGAAGGGAGAGAGGGAAAGAAGGAAGAACAGGGGAAGAGAGAGGGGGATGGGAAGAAGAGGGGAGGGAGGGAGAGGGGAATGAAAGAGAGAGGGAAGAGGAAGGGAAAGGGGGAATAGAGGAAGAGGAGGGGAGTGTGAGAGAGAAAGGACAAACGAGAGAAGAAGAGGGAGAGAAGGGAGAAAGAGAAAGAAGGAAGAGAGAGGAGGGGAGAGAGGGGAAAAGAAACAAAATAAGACAGAAAGGAGCAGAGAAAAGAGCACAGAAGAGAGAGAGAGCCTTCCACCAGGGAGGCCAAGAGAGCTACGTGTCTATGGCGATAGGGGCCGAGCAAATAACACGGCTAATTAAAATGAGAAATCTTTCCCAAAGTTTGTCGTCTCCTTTTTCCTCAAGATGGTTCTTTTTCCTCAAGTTGCTCTGAGTGAACTACACGCTGGAAACATCTCGTCAGCGACTTCGAAACAAATGACGAAACAAAGAGGTCAACAAGTAATTAATTCAGACAAAGACACACTCATATATGTGTGTGTGTGTGTGTGTGTGTGTGTGTGTGTGTGTGTGTGTGTGTGTGTGTGTGTGTACATGTATGTATGTATGTATGTATGTATGTATGTATGCATGTATGTACACACATACACACACACACACACACACACACACACACACACACACACACACACACACACACACACACACACACACACACACACACACACACACACACACATATATAATATATATATATATATATATATATATATATATATATATATATATATATATATATATATATACATATAAATCATCTACGTCGGCCCATGTAAGCGTGCCCGATGCATTCACCCGTACGGCCATTCATCACCCAATCCCCTTAATCTTCCATTATCGCTGTTTGCCTTCCCTCCCACCTCCCTTCCTTCTCTCCTCCTCCCACTTCCTCGTCCGTGAAGTTGGCCCGAAGAAACGCGGCTCCGCAATTAAGCCAATATCCGTAATGATGTAACCATTTCTTCCCCTCATATTAAACGATCATCCGACCCAATCAACATAATTAATAAACAAACATTTCCTAATAACTTTTCACATAACATGCGGACCTGCGTGTGTGGTGACGGAGGAGGGGGGGGTGACGAGGAGGGGAGTGTTGGGGGGAGGGGGGTTACTCCTATTTCTTTTTTCTTTTTTTTCTTTCTTTTCCTTCATCTTTTTTCTTTTCTTTTCTTTCTTTCTTTTTACTATTTTTTTCTTTCTTTCTTTCTTTTTTTTCTTTCTTTCTTTCTTTATTATCTTATTCTTTCTTTCGTCTTTTTCTCTTTCGGCTCCTGAATCCTCGGTGTTCTTCCATTCCCCGTCATCATCTTGTCTATCATTGTTCCATTCTTCTTATCGTTATCCTATGCTCTTTATTTATTCCTTAACTATTATCGCTTTTTTGTCACATTTTCTCTCCTCTCATATTCTCTCCGTTCATTCTCGGTTCTTTTCGCTCACTTATCCTTCTATCCTTTTTCCGTTAGTCACACCTTTCACTGTTGCCTTTCCCCTATTCTTCCTTTTCGGGTTAATATCACTTCTCCTCCAGTTCCTTTCAATTAGCGCTTCCTTCCCATCCATTTTTATTCATTTACTTACAACCCATTTTTCATCGTTCTTCTATCCATTCATTCGTTACCGTGTTCCATCGTCATTCCTCTATTTCCTCATTCTCTCCTCGTCCCCTCGCCTTCTCCTCTCTTCTCTCTCTCTCTCTCATCTCCCATTCGTTCTTCTCGTAATCGCGCCATTTATATTCCCTTGTTACCATCCCCTTCCCATACACACCCTTGTTAACAGCTTCCCCTTGTCATCACTCTCTTTTTCCCCTCTTCACTTCCTTCCAATTATGATTTGCCTTTTCATCATCTCCCTCTGTCTACCTCCCCTCTTCCCCCTTCCATCATCCCATTCCCTGTAATTCTTCCGTTCGTGACTCTCACCTCTCTCTCTCTCTCTCTATTTTCTTTCTCTTCTCTCTCTTTCTCTCTCTATCTATCTTTCTCCTTCTCTCTCTCTCTATCTTTCTCCTTCTCTCTCTCTCTCTCTCTCGCTCTCCCTCCCCTCTCTGTCTTATTCTGTCCCTCTCTTTCTCTCTCCCCCATTCTCCCTCTCTCTCTCTCCCATTCTCCCTCCCTCTCTTCCATTCCCCCTTCCTCTCTCCCATTCTCATTCCCTCTCTCCCATTTCCCCTCCCTCTCCCCTCTCTCTCTTTCTCCTATCTTTTTCTCTCTCTCGCTTTTCTCTTTCCCTCTCAACTTCCCCTCCCCAATGCCTTCGCGTCGACCCTCCCCGTTCCTTCTCTCTCCCTTCCTTCTCCCTGTCTTTCCCTCTCCTCCCACCTTTTTCTCCTCTTCCTCCGCCTCCACTATCTCCATAAAACAGCGTCTCTACGATGGGACTGATGGGAGGGGTGATGGTGGTGGGAGGGGGTGATGGCGGGGGGAGTTAATGGCTACTGGGAGGGGGGGAGGGGCTGGGAGGGGGTCTGATTATGGGCTGTCTCATCGGAAGCAGATGATAATGGTCATCTGATAATGGTCATCAACCCTACCCCCTTCTCTTCCCTCCTCCTTCCCCTACTCCCCCCCCCCCCCATCATCCTCATCTCACGCCCCATTCCACCTTCCATCCTCTCCCCCTCTCCCCCCTCTCCTACTCCCCTCTTCCCGACTCCATTTATGCCGATGGCAAACTCATTAACCTGCACAATCCACGTCACCACAACCACGGAATGATGGGGCCCTTTCCTCATTCATCGCCCCCTCCCCTTCTTTTACTCCCTACTCCCCTCTCCTCCTCTCCCTTCCCCTCCTATCCGTCCTTTCCCTTTCCTCCCCCTCTCCCCCCTTCTTGCCTTCCTTCCCCCCTCCCTCTCCCCTTTCCCCTTCCTCCCCCTCTCTCCTTCCTTCTCCTCTCTCCTTCCTCCCCCTCTCCCTTCCTTCCCCTATCCTCCTTTCTTCCTATCTCCCCTCCCTTCCCCTCTCCATTTCTCCCCCTCTCCCTCCTCCCCCTCTCCCCTCCTTCCCCTATCTCTTCCTCCCCCTCTCCCCTTCCTTCCCCTATCCTCATTCCTCCCCTCTCCCTTCCTTCCCTCATTCCTTCCTCCCCTCTGTTCTCCCCTTCTCTTACCCTCTTTGCTTTCATCAACACGCCAATTAGTTACCAGAAGAGAATGGTGGGGGTTGGAGAGGAGGGGGGAGGAGGGGAGGAGAGGGGGGAAGAAGAGGAGAGGGGAAGGGCCTGGGGAGGGGAATGGAAAGAGAAGGAAAAAGTGAAAAGAGAAAAAGGGATAATAGTGAAAGGGAGAGAGGCACAGGAGGAGAGGACAGATTATAAGACAAGAGGGAAATAGGAAGTAATGAACGGATAACAATAATGATAATAACAATAATGATGATAACAAAAATGATAATTATAACAATAATATCGTCATTATCCACAATACAACAATAACTATTAATAAAGATGAAGATGACACGCACACATACATACATAATGTACATACATACATACATGGGCGATAATAAATGCATATTCAAAATTCAGCACAAATATCATCTCCATGACTACATTAACCCATAGATTCATAAATAACTCACCAGCCTGATAAACAAAAAGACAACACAACCATAGGATTCATAAAATAACCCAACCAGCCTGATAAACAAAAAGACAAACAAAGTGGAAAAAACAACCCATAGATTCATAAATAACCGACCAGCCTGATATAAACAAAAAGACAAACAAAGTGGAAAAAACAACCCATAGATTCATAAATAACCCACCAGCCTGATAAACAAAAAGACAAACAAAGTGGAAAAAACAACCCATAGATTCATAAATAATCCACCAGCCTGATAAACAAAAAGACAAACAAAGTGGAAAAAACAACCCATAGATCATAAATAACCACCAGCCTGATAAACAAAAAAGACAAACAAAGTGGAAAAAGCAACCCATAGATTCATAAATAACCGACCAGCCTGATAAACAAAAAGACAAACAAAGTGGAAAAAACAACCCATAGATTCATAAAAACCCACCAGCCTGATAAACAAAAAAGACAAACAAAGTGGAAAAACAACCCATAGATTCATAAATAAACCCACCAGCCTGATAAACAAAAAAGACAACAAATGGAAAAAACAACCCATAGATTCATAAATAAACCACCAGCCTATAAACAAAAAGACAAACAAAGTGGAAAAAACAACCCATAGATTCATAAATAACTCACCAGCCTGAAAACAAAAAGACAAACAAAGTGGAAAAAACAACCCATAGATTCATAAATAACCACCAGCCTGATAAACAAAAAGACAAACAAAGTGGAAAAAACAACCCATAGATTCATAAATAACCCACCAGCCTGATAAACAAAAAGACAAACAAAGTGGAAAAAAACAACCCATAAGGATTCATAAATAACTCCCACCTGAAAAACAAAAAGACCAAACAAAGTGGAAAAAACAACCCATAGATTCATAAATAACCCACCAGCCTGATAAACAAAAAGACAAACAAAGTGGAAAAAACAACCCATAGATTCATAAATAACCCACCAGCCTGATAAACAAAAAGACAAACAAAGTGGAAAAAACAACCCACTAGATTCATAAATAACCCACCAGCTCTGATAAACAAAAAACAAAAAAAGTGGAAAAAAACAACCCATAGATTCATAAATAACCCACCAGCCTGATAAACAAAAAGACAAACAAAGTGGAAAAAAAAAACCCAATAGATTTTCATAAATAACCCACCAGCCTGATAAACAAAAAGACAAACAAAGCTGGAAAAAAAACAACCCATAGATTCATAAATAACCACCAGCCTGAATAAACAAAAAAGACAAACAAAGTGGAAAAAACAAACCCATAGATTTCTAAATAACCGACCAGCCTGTAAACAAAAAGATACAACAAAGTGGCAAAAAAACAACCATAGATCATAAATAACTCGAACAGCGCTCGAACAGCGCTTGGCCCCGACGCCCGAACAACTGCCCCGACGCCCAAACAACTGCCCCGACGCCCAAACAGCTGCCCCGACGCCCAAACAACTGCCGAACCGCCCCGACGCCCAAACAACGCCCCGACGCCCAAAAACAGCTGCCCCGAGCCCAAACAACTGCCCGACGCCCCGAACAAGCTGCCCCGACGCGCCCGAAACAGCTGCACCCCCGACGCCCAACAACTGACGCCCGACAACTGCCCCGACGCCCGAAAACTGCCCCCGACGCCCGACAACTGCCCCGACGCCCCGAACAACTGCCCGACGCCCCCACTGCCCCGACGCCCCAACAAACTCCCTCTCCCGGACGCCGAACCTGCCCGCCGACGACCCGAACAACTGTCCCGACGCTGCCGAACAACTGCCACCGACGTGCCCGAACCTGAACAAACTGCCCCGACGCCCGAACAACTGCTCCGACGCCCGAAAACTCCCTCCCACTCCCCCTTCCTCCTCAGCACCCCTCCCAAGCAAATCCACTCCCTACTCCCCACTCCCCCTTCTTCCGATAGAACCCCTCCCAGTATCCCCTTCCCCCCTCTCTGCTATTCCCCACTCCCCTTTCCTCCCTCTGCAACCCTTCCAGCATCCCGTCCTCCCCTTCTCCCCTACTCCCCACTCCCCTTCCTCTCAGCACCCCTCCCCAGCATCCCCACCCCCCCCTCCCCTTCCCCTCGACATCCCTCTTCTCCACTTCCCCACGTCACTCTGACCCTACTGAGAGCTGAACACTTCCTGGTCACTCTGACCTCCGACTGAGGAGCTGAACAAGAAAGGGTGAAGACAGAAACACGCGTCTTGCTTATGGATGTCTGGAGGGACGAGATTTAGGAGGGAGGGGGAGGGGGAGGCGGAGAGGAGGAGGGGAGAGGGGAGGAGGAGGGGGAGGAGGGGAGGGAGAGGGAGAAAGGAGAGGAAGAGTGGAGGGAAAGCGAGAGAGAGGAGAGGGAGGAGAGGGGAGAGGGAAGGGCGAAGGAGGAAGGGGGTGAGAGTGGAGAGGGGAGACGGAGAGAGAGAGGAGAGGGAAGACGTAGGGGAGGGAGTGAGAGAGAGAGAGAGGGAGGGCGAAGGGCGAAGGAGAGAGGGGAGAGACACTAGTGGAAGAGTCGGAAAAGACGAGGATTGACGACAGAGAGGACATTCGTTCATCATTTGCATACAACAAACACATGCATTTAGCCCGCTGATATGTGTAATGTAAACAATGTTCGAAACCAGAGAATCCAAGAAGAGAAGAGAAGAGAAGAGAGAGAGAGAGAGAGAGAGAGAGAGAGAGAGAGAGAGAGAGAGAGAGAGAGAGAGAGAGAGAGAGAGAGAGAGAGAGAGAGAGAGAGAGAGAAGACAGACAGACAGAGAGAGAAAGAGAGAGAAAGAGAAGAGAAGAGACAAGACAGACAAAGACAGAAAAGAAAGAAAAACAGAACCAAACACAGAGACAAAGAAAAAAAAGCAGAAAAGTGAACAAGAAAATCCATTAAAAAAAAAAAAAAACAACCCCCCCCCAAAAAAAAAAAAAAAAAAAATCTCACTCCCCACGATAAATTCCCCACGAGAATCAAGCCAAGGTGCATTCTGGGCCATAAACTATCTACAATGACTGTTTAAACTCAGCAGATATTGACCCAAAAATGACACTCATTCCCACTCCTCACAACGCTGACTTATGGACCCGTAACAAGGAAATATTACCTCGTGCTTCTCATATCCTAAACTGTACACGGGTGGACGGAAGCAGGGAGGGGGAGGAGAAGGAAGAAGAAAAGGAAAAGGAAAAGAAGGAAAGAGGAGAGGAGGAGGGGGAAGAGGAGGAAGGGGGGAGGAGAGGAGGATGAAGATGAAAAGGAAAGGAGGAGGAAGGAGGGAGGAAGAGGAAAGAGGAGGAGGAGAAGGAGAAGGAAGAAGGATGACTAGAGAGAGAGACCTAGTGACTGCCCACACCGCAAACCCCGAGATCCCCCCACCCCCACCCTCCCCCAGCGGCATTCGGACCTGCAAAACAACACATAAAAAATAAAGTAATGAAATTGGATTCACAGCCCGCTGGAGGCAGCGCCGGCGATTAATCGGGGATATTCGCAATCAGAAGCGGGCATCCGAGGAATAATAAAAGAGAGAAAGAAGGGAAAAAAAGATGAAGATAAGCGTGCGTGCGGTCGGTCGTTCGAGATAGAAGCGTCTGAGTGTGTAATGCGAGACGCGACGTGAACGCGGGCGGCGGATGGCTGTGTACGTGCTGCTGAAGCGGCGGCGGCGGCCAGGCTGCGCATTTATGGCCCGGCCCGCCCTCGCCCGTGCATATATCGGTAAACACGAGCCTCGAGCCTGGCCATTGTTGAACAGACATCGCGGCGGAGTTACGAGCTGCAACTCCAGCTGCAAAGACTCGGTAAGGTCGTGACTCCGGCCCCGCTCTCCGGCATAATCACCCCTACTGCACGTGGGGGAGGAAGGTACCTGCCATTATGAGGAATGTTTGGCCTCGCGGTAACTTTAGAAGCATTCCCAGAACTTTGGAAATTTATGCTTGGATATGTAATTCTTTCCGGAGACATGAATGTTTGCGCTTCATACAGGGGCAACGTTGATATCTTTTGAGCCGCATGCAAGTTTCGCAACAACCCAAAGCGTATAGAAAAGGTTAAAAAAAAAAAAAAAAAAAAAAAAAAAAAAAAAAAAAAAAGCGCAAAACTAAAAAGAAAAAAGTAAGGTTGTGTGGCAATAATGCCGTCAACATTTACTTTTCATTAACAAGAGCTCATAATGACATGCATAAACGCAGCTTTAATTACATTCCATGCGGCTTTAATTTGGCCCCCGTCTAATAACAGTAATTGCAACGCTTAACTATTCAGCCATAGACCGGAATATTATTTCTTATTAGATCCGCATGAACACGCCACGTCACAAGCCCGGAAAACGCACGAAAATGACGCAATAACGACACACCGAAAGAAGTATAAGCAAGAAACCGCGTCCGATTTCGTAATTTCGTAAAAGCTTGATCGGAGGCGGACGCGAAACCGGATCCGATTTCGTAATGCCTTTAATGAACAAGCGGACGCGTTGGCGATAAACAGCTGTGGGTTTTCAAAGCGGATTGACCGTTGTCTGACCCAGAATTACGAATTACGTGCGTCCTTATCGGCGGCCGACGCACGAACGCACGAAACAAGTAGGTTCGAAACACAGCGCCGGACGACCGCGCGGAGGTGTAGATAAAAAACCTGGAGATAGATAAATAGACAAGTAGATTCTATAAATAAATAAACAAATAGATTCTATAAATAAAACAGAGAAAATAGATTCTATAAATAAATAATAGATTCTATAAATAAATATATAAATAAACAAATAGTTTATAGATCTCCGAGCCGAAGGAAAGGCGGTTCCTTGGGCATCGGAGGAGGCCCACGCACCTTAGATTCCCCTCCCCCACTCCCCCTTTTCCCTTCTCTTTCCCTTACCCTCTCGCCCATGCCTCCCTCTCCTCCTTCCTCTTCTTGCCCTCTCTCTCTCTCTCCCTTCTACCCCCACCCTTTCCATCCCTTTCCCTTGCTCTCCAACCCTCCCGCCCCCCCCCCCCCCCGCGCCTCGCTCAACCTTGGCGCCAGACCTTGTTGACGGGGCATTTCACGGCGGCGCTCGCCCGCACGCGAGAGTCGCATCCTTCGCTCCCGCCTCTCTTCCGCAAACTCCAACCACCCCCCACCTCCTCCTCCACATTAAGTATACACACAAGGACACACACGCACGGCACGCAACACACACACACACACACACACACAGCACACACACACCACGCACACACATACACACACACACACACACACACACACATACACACACACACACACACACACACACACACACACACACACACACACACACACACACATACACACACATACACACACACACACACACACACATACACATATATAACATATATCTAGATATATACATATATATATGTATAATGTATGTGTATATAGATAGATAGATAAATATTAAACTCACACACATACACACAGACACAAACACACAACACACAGATATGAAGAGAGAAGAGAGAGAGAGAGAGAGAGAGAGAGAGAGAGAGAAGAGAGAGAGAGAGAGAGAGAGAGAGAGAGAGAGAGAGAGAGAGAGAGAGAGGAAAACATGACAACATTCATTTCATTTCTTTCCAATTCCTCTTTATCACCTCTGCCTCTGCTTCCTCGTCGAGAGAAGCCGCCCCTGGAACTATATTATTAATTTTGTTCTATTCCTTTTCTTCCCAATTCCTTGTTTTCCATTTTCTACAGCGTCTGCTTTTGTTTCTTCTCTTCTCTCTCGTCCGTCCACAGTCATTCCGTTCTGTTTTCCTTCCCATTTCCTTTTAGCTTTCCCCTTCTCTTCTTTTGGAAATTTTATGTACTGTATTTGTCTTCCAAACTTTGTCCCTCCTTTCCAGAATTTAATTTTTTCTTCCCCCCTTTCCCAATTTCTCGCCTTTATCTTATTTTCGCTTCCTCTTCTCCTTCACACTCAAAGGGATGCAATCTCCTGCCTATTTCCTCGCAACGACATGCAATATTAAGCGTTAAACGCGTTAACCATAAGGGCTGTAATGCCTAAACGCGGCCTCATCAAGAGCTCCTCAACGCATGTTCCCTTCAGATAACAAGCAAAGATGGGCCTTATAGACGGAGGCCATAAAGCTCACCATGTGGACTTCGGAGGCGGCGACATCGGTCAATCTGACGGGAGGTATCACCAGTCATAAACCGGGAGGGGAAGCGGGACCGGGAAGCGAGGAAGGGAGGGAGGAGGGGAGGACGAGAGAGAGAGAGAGAGAGAGAGAGAGGAGAGAGAGAGAGAGAGAGAGAGAGAGAGAGAGAGAGAGAGAGAAGAGAGAGAGAGAGAGAGAGAGAGAGAGAGAGGGAGAGGAGGGGAGAGGGAGAGGGAGAGGGAGAGGGAGAGAGAGGGAGAGGGAGAGGGAGAGGGAGAGGGAGAGAGAGAGAGAGAGAGAGAGAGAGAGAGAGAGAGAGAGAGAGAAGGAGAGAGAGAGAGAGAGAGAGAGAGAGGAGAGAGAGAGAGAGAGAGAGAGAGAGAGAGAAGTGGGACCAGGAAGCAAGGAAGGGGGAGGGGGGGTCCACATACTGGCTGGACAGGGAAGGTAGACCGGCGTTCTTCCTCTATACTATCTTCGGGAACATCATGTGGGAAGAGGAGAAGGAAGTAGGAAGTGGTGAGGAGAAGAGAAGAGGTAGTGGAGAATAAACGAAAGGGGGAAGAGGGAAAGTAAAGAAAAACAGGGTCAAATGCGAAAGAATGACACCTAGAACTCGAGAAGGAGGCAGGCGACTAGGAAAGCAAAGCGAAGAAGAAAAAAAAAGACAAAGAAAATCAACACACAGTAAGAGAGAAGAAATAAGAAAAATCCAAAAAAAAAGAAAAAGTCAAAATCCAACCCCCCCCCAAAAAAAAAAAAGACGAGAAAATCGAAAGAAAAGCAGAAAAAAAGAAAGACAGGCAAGTAAGAAACAAGTAAGGAGTTGCGTGCACCCGAACATTAACTATATAACACTGTAGATCAACGGCCCGTTTCGTGTTAACTATTTCGCCTCAACAGAAGCTCTCTCGCCGCCGACCTAACTTCGGTCTAGAGCCACACGTAACACACAGGCGAAGGCGATGATGAAAGGAAGTTATTCATTCCGATTAAGGGAATGCAATTAATCATCGAGATTGCGGCGCTGGTGAATAAAAAAATAACGTTTTACGGAGAGGAAAAGTGGGAGAAGTGGGAGGGAAGGAAGGAAGGAATAGAGGAAGGGAAGGGAGGAGGAAGGGAAATAAAAAATGAAGAGGAAAGGGAAAGGAAAAGATAAAGTAGAGGATACAGAAAGAAAAGGCGAACGAGACTGATAGATAGGCAGAGAGTTGGCAAAAAAGAAAGATAGAGAGAGAAAGAGAAGAAAGAATGAGAGAAAGAGAGAGAGAGAGAGAGAGGAGAGAGAGAGAGAGAGAGAGAGAGAGAGAAGAAGAGAGAGAGAGAGAGATAGAGAGAGAGAGAGATAAAGAGAGAGAGAGAGAGAGAGAGAGAGAGAGAGAGAGAGAGAGAGAGAGAGAGAGAGAGAGAGAGAGAGAGAGAGAGAGAGACGAGAGAGAGAGACAGAGACAGTGAGAGAAGAAAAACCAAACAGCTTCTAATCTTCAGTACACATAAACACACGTGTGTATTCGCGTGCGAGATAACCCATCAAAAAGTAAACAGTCCCGCCAGAATATAATAAATGAATAAAAGAAGAAATACTGCTTTACCAGACGAGTAATAACGATAATTCACAGAGAGCCACTTTGATGAAACCATTAGTGTCGCTAAGGGACGTGTGGGCAGGTGGCAGAGGAGGGGAGGAGAGAGGGAGAGAGGCCAGGGAGGAGGGAGGGGAGGCCAGGGAGGGAGGGGTGGGAGGGGCAGGGAGGAGGGGTGGGGCCAGGAGAGGCTGGGGAGGGAGGGCCAGGGAGGGAGGGGTGGGAGGAAGGGAGAGAGCCCAGGGAGGCCAGGGAGGGAGGGGAAGGGAGGAGGGAGGAGGGGTAGTGGTATTAATCAGTCAGGTAATTAACAGGTGCGATGGCGGGGGGCAATCAGAATTACGCCACCGCAAAAAAATAGGGAGTAATTGTTCCACTCCTCCGACGCCTCCTTCTGATGAATGGGTCGCGTGCTTTTGATCTACGGGAGCAAGCAGACGGCGATGCAAGTGTGATACTTTCGAAAAATAAATAAATAAAACAAAGAAGAAGAATACATAATAATAAGTAGATTAATAAAATATATGAATGATAATAAACAGATGAATAAAACATATGAATGATAATAAATAGGTGAATAAATATAATGTGATAATAAATATGAAAATATGATATAATGATGAAATAAATAGATGAATAAGGATATATAATGATATGAATAATGTATAAATGATAATAAATCGAAATAAAGATAATAAAATGGCATTAAACAGATGAATAAGATATATAACTGACAATAAATAGATGGATAAAATATATGAATGATAATAAATTAATGAATAAAATATATAAATGATAACAAACAGACAACTAGATAAATAAAATCAATAAATGAATGAGTAAATAAATGACAAATAAATCAAATCGAATTTTCCACTTTTTCCCAATCTTTCCTATATAATTTATTCCTATTTTTCCCTGTTCTCTCGTTCGTATGCCTATTCACTTTTATCATTTTTTGTTTTTCTTTTCCTCCACGCGTTATGTGCATTGTCTGATGTATGTCGCGACATCGCATGACCACAGTATATCTTGAACATATCTCGTCTGGATTATCATATGTTTGTGTTTGTCTGTGCGTTGTGTGTGTGTGTATGCGTTGGAGGTGGAGTGAGTGTATGTGTGGACGTGTGTAGGTTATGCGTACATGTGTACATCAGCGTCGCAACAGCACATTAACTTTTGTAGAAATGACAAATTAAGGGGAAATGAATAAAGCAATCTCATGAATGTCAAACGCAGTTATGACAACGAATAGGAGTAATAGTCACAACATTAATATTAGCAATGACGTCAACATCGATCATATAAGGTCAATAACAACATATCTAACGATAAAAAAACACACACCACCACAATAACAATGAACTAATTAGGTATAAAAACCTTAAAATAAATAAATAAATAAATAAAATAATAATAATCCCACCACCTTACAGAAAAAAAGTCTCAAAATAAACAAAAATAACACGTATAACCACGACGCCAACAATCGCCATAACAATAACATCAATAACAGGAAAATGCCCCAAGTCACGTGACGCAAGTGAAGTGTCGGGCCAGAAGAGCTCTCGCGGGCCAGGCCACAGTCGTACGTCACTGACTTG
>NW_020869625.1:1147965-1150465 GCF_003789085.1 Penaeus vannamei | reverse complement strand
AATATGCATGGGTACATACACGCATAAACACGGGTACGGAGGCACACATACACACGTCTCTCTCTACTTTTCTCTCTCTCACTCCTCTCCTCCATCCTTATCTTTATTCTTCTCCCTTTCTTGTCCTCCCTTTCACCCTCCTTCCCTCTCCCTCACTCACTCCCTACTTCCTCCCCATTTCTCTCCCTTTCTCCTATCTCCTGTTATCACCCGTTTCCCCTTATCCTCCCCACCCCCACCCCCTCCCCTCCCCCTTGCCCTTCTATCACCCTTTACCCTTCCTCCCTCCTTCCCTTCTCCCTTCCCTCACCCACCACCAACCAAATCTAACCTCTCATCACAGCCAAGGTGAAAAAGGAAAAAAAAAAGAAAGAAAAAAGGAAAAACAAAAAAAAAAAAAAGGAAAAAAAGGAAAAGAAAAAAAAGGAAAAAAAAAAATAGGAAAAAAAAACAAAAAAAAGAAAAGGAAAAAACAAAAACAAAAAAAAGGAAAAACAAAAAGGGAAAACATAAACTAAAAAAGAGGAAAAAAGGGGAAAAATCTGAGTAAGGATTTAACCGGATTCCCCCCCCCCCCCAGATGTCCCGGTGAGTCGGCGTAGGGCCCCCACAGGGAACTCATTTCCTTGGCCGATGGTTAGGCCGCGTGCGAGTCGTCAACGGAAATCATCGGATGTTTTCTAATGGCCTGTCAATCTGCCAATCTCCCTTTCATGCGCGTTTGTTTGTTATAGAGAGGGGGGAAGGAAGAGTGAGAGAAATAGGGAGGGGAGGGAAGGAGGGAGATAGAGAAAGTAAATAGATAGATAAATTAATATATTATATATATATATATATATTATTATATATATATATATATATATATATATATATATATATATTATAGTTAAAATATAGGGCAGTAAGACATATAGATTGAAAGAGAGAGAGAAGAGAGAGAGAGAGAGAGAGAGAGAGAGAGAGAGGAGAAGAGAGAGAGAGAGAGGAGAGAGAGAGAGAGAGAGAGGAGAGAGAGAGAGAGAGGAGAGAGAGAGAGAGACAGAGAGACAGAGAGAGAAAGAAGAGAGAGAGAGAGACAGAGACAAAGTACAGAAAACGTAGACAGAACAGAAAGAGAACAGAGACAAAAAAAACAAAAAAACCAAAACAACCCTACCAGAAAAAGTGACAACAAAAAATAGAAACCCCCCGAAAAATAAAAGGTCAAAAAAGGCGAAACACCCGGGATATTTCGGGGTGGGGTGGGGGTGGGGGCTGGGGGGTGGGGGGTGCGCGCGTAATCCTTCATCTGAGCCTCGAGCGCCGCGTTGCGACCCCGAGCCTCGCCTGGTCACACGGTCAGGTATTAAACGGAATTACTTACTTTCATCTGGAATATGGTGCCGGGGGAAGGAGGAGGGGGAGAGGGGGGAGGGGGGAGGGGAGGAAGAGAGGAGGAGGAGGGGAATGGGGAGGGAGGAGAGGGAAGGAAGAGAGAAGGAGGAAGAGGATGAGGGGATGGGGAGGGGAGGAAGAGGAGGAGGAAGAGGAGGGAAGGAGGGGAGAGGGAGAAGAGAGGAAGGAGGAAGAGGCAAGGGAATGGGGGATGGGAGGAAGAGAGGATAGAGGAGGAGGAGGGAATGAGGAGGGGGGAGAGGGAGGAGAGAGGAGGAGGAAGAGGATGAGGGGATGGGGAATGGGGAGGAAAGAGGATGAGAGGGGGGAGAGGGGAGGGGCGGTGGGGGGATAAGGGGAGGGCAGGGAGGGGACAAGGGGAAGAAGACAGAGTAGGGGAGGGGAGGGAAAGGGAAACTATGGATTGGAAGAGCAGAGGAGGAGAAGAGAAGAGAAGGAGAGGGGGAAGGGAATGGAGAGGATTGGAGGGGAAAGTCAGAGATGAGAAGGAAAGGGAAGGAGAGGGAAGGGAGGAAGAGGAAGAGGTGAAGCCAGAGGAGATGGAAAGCAGGAAGAAGGAGAAGGGGAGAGAGAGAGAGGGAGATGGTAGAGGAAGAGTGAGGATATGGAAAGAAAGAGAGGGAGAGAGGGAAGGACGGAGATGGAGATAGAAATAAAGGGAAATCAAGAGGGGAAGGTGAGAAGGGGGGAAGGATGAAGGAAAAAAGACGAAGAGTGAGAAGAGGCAGAAAAAAGGATAAAAGAGGAAATAAAGCGGAATGGAAATAGAGAGAACGAGCGTCAGACGCACTCGCCTTTATAGGTATTAGGGGAGAGGGAGAGGGAGGGAGGGAGGGGGGAGAGCGAGAGCGAGAGCGAGAGCAGAGCGAGAGCGAGAGAGAGAGAGAGAGATAGAGAGATGAGAGAGAGATAGAGAGAGAGAGAGAGAGAGAGAGAGAGAGAGAGAGAGAGAGAGAGAGAGAGAGAGAGAGAGAGAGAGAGAGAGAGAGAGAGAGAGAGACAGAAAGACAGACAGAGACAGAGAGAGAGAGAGAGAGAGAATGGGAAGAAGGGGGAAAGAAAGAGATGGAGATAAGAGGAAGGAACACATTACGGGGCAGGAAGA
>NW_020869625.1:1135465-1142965 GCF_003789085.1 Penaeus vannamei | reverse complement strand
AGGAGAAAGGGAGGGAGGGCGGGAGGGGAGAGGGAGGGGGAAGGAGGGAGGGAAGGAGGGGGAGGGGAGAGGGAGAAGGAGGGGAGGGAGGGAAGGAAGGAGGGTGGGAGAGGAGAGGAGGGAGGGAGGAGGAGGGGGAAGGAGGGAGAGGAGGGAAGGAAGGAGGGTGGGAGGGAGAGGGAGGGAGGAAGGAAGGAGGGAAGGAGAGGGAGGAGGAGGATGGGGTGCAAGGAAGGAGGAAGGAGGTTCTTTTTCGTTTAGATTCTTTTTTCATCTCTGTCTATTTCTGCATCATCATCATCATCTCTCTCTCTCTCTCTCTCCTTCTCCTTCTCCCTCTCCCTCCCCCTTCTCCTTCCCTCTCCCTCCCCTCTCCTCTCCCTCTCCCTCCACCCTCCTTCTCCTTCTCCCTCTCCCTCCCTCCCCCCTTCTCCTTTTCCTCTCCGTCTCCCTCTCTTACAACTCTCCTGCCCCTGCTCTCGCACCCTCCCTCGTACAAAAAAAAAGAGAGAGAAAAAAGACGAAAAAAAAACTCCAAAGTAACGATCAGTGTTGGATCTAAACTACACACACGTGACCACATTTCAATCCTCGTCGGCCTCATAATTCTCATGAAATACGAATCTAATACGTCATGCATCTCACACCCCACCTCATGGGAGATATTACCGTTATCTCAGTAGAGAAAAGAACACATAACGAATGAATGAATGAATAAAGAGATGAATAAATAAACGGAGAGGCATACAGACAAACAAAACGGATACGAACACGCTAAAATTCCTCCATTTTCCCTTCCCCTCAAAGAAAGAAAAGAAAAAAAGAAAAGAAAAAAAAATCAAAACCCAGCCGACTATTCCGC
Organism: Penaeus vannamei; assembly: GCF_003789085.1. Taxonomy (NCBI): domain Eukaryota; kingdom Metazoa; phylum Arthropoda; class Malacostraca; order Decapoda; family Penaeidae; genus Penaeus; species Penaeus vannamei. Next base: position 1,142,103 of record NW_020869625.1, on the reverse strand, counting down.
CCGTCCTTAAAACCCTTTAAAATGAAAAGTACCCAAGAACACATAAACTAACTCGGAAAATACACAAAAGAGAGAGAGAGAGAGAGAGAGAGAGAGAGAGAGAGAGAGAGAGAGAGAGAGAGAGAGAGAGAGAGAGAGAGAGAGAGAGAGAGAGAGAGAGAGAGAAGAGAGAAAGAGAGAAGAGAACGAGAGAGTACGAGAGAAAGAGAAAAAAGAGAGAGAACGAGAGAGAAAGAAAGAAAGAAAAAAAAGTGAGAATTTTCTTCGCTTCTAGCTGGAACGTCAAAACATAAATTCACACTATTTTCTATTTCAACCGACACAGCCCCCGCTCCCGCCTTCTCTGCAATTTGAATAAACGTTTTAAATCCACTTTATCAGAGGAGCGGTGGGCATGTCGGGGATAGGGGGAGGAGGGGGGTGAGAAGGAGGGGTTGGGAGAAGAGGGGGAGGAAGAAGGGGGGAAGGGGAGAGGAAAAGGAGGAGGAGGAGGGGGAGAAGAAGGGGGATGAGGGGAAGAAGAGGAAGAGGAGGAGGAGGAGAAGAGGGTAATGCGAAGATGGAGGAGGAGAAGGGGTGAAGAAGAGGAGGAAAAGAAGGAAGGTAATGGTTGAGAAGGAGGGAAGAAGAGGGGGTAGGAAAAAGAAAAAAAAGAAGAGAAAAGGGGAAAGAAAGTTTAGAAAGAACACGTGAGGGGAGAGGGAGCTTAGGCGGGCTGGGTCTATACGCAGAACCGAAGAAAATGGTTCTATTATGAGCAAAAATATACTCGTCCGGAAGAAGTACATTATATAAACATACATAGATACATCTATCTACCTATCTATTCATATAAATATAAATATATATATATATAATATATATATATATATATAATATATATATATATATATAAATGTGCGTGTGCGTGTGCGTGTGCGTGTGCGTGTGCGTGTGCGTGTGCGTGTGCGTGTGCGTGTGTGTGTGCATGAGTAATAAGAGCACTGTGTCATGCAGTGTCATACATGCGCATCTTACGTATGCACCTGAAGTCCTCCTCCTAAATGGCCTCACATAATGTTCTTTCGTCGCCTCTTGGCTCCGTCTCGGGATCTGAGTTGATTTCCTCCCGTTCGTGTTCACAGATACTTTTTAGTTACGTCATGCATTTGCATACATGCATGTATGTCCGTAAATACGTATACTATATATATATATATATATATATATATATATATATATGTATATATATATATATATATATATATATATATATATAATATATATAATATATATATATATATATATATATATATATATATATATATATTATATATATATATATATATATATATATATATATATATATATATATATATATATATATATATATATATATATATATATATATATATATATATATATATATATATATATATATATATATATATATATATATATATATAATATATATATATATATTATATATATATATATATATATATATATATATATATATATATATATATATATATATATATATATATATATATATATATATATATATATATATATATATATATATATATATATATATATATATATATATACATATATATATATATATATATATATATATATATATATATATATATATATATATATATATATAATATATATATATATATGTTAATGTTATGTGTGTGTGTGTGTGTTGTGTGGATGTATGTGCGTATGCGCGTGTGTACTCATATGCGCACATGCCGAAAGCATGCACGCAGACACACAAACACACACACACCCAACCAAGCATGACCCCCCCCCCTCCCCTTCCCCCCCTCACTGACAGACAGACACACGCCTTTATTTGAGAGTAATAAAATGAAGGTCACGCAACGAAGACGGCGTCCCAGGTCAATATCCCGTGTTGCAGCTGGCCAGGTCAATACAGCGGAGATGTTGCACGTTATGAGGCTTCGAAGAATGAGGGGCATGAGGACCCGGCGTCGCGGAGACCACCGGGAAGACGGGTATGAGGAGGAGGAAGGAAAGGCGAGGGTGATAAATCTGAGATGAGGAGGAGAGAGGAAAATCCGAGGGCGGTAAATCGGGTATGAGGAAGAGAGAGTGAATGTGAGGGATTTAAATGGGATATGAGGAGAATAGAGTACTTGTGAGGGCGTTAAATCGGATATGGAGTGTGAGGAAAGAGTTCGAAATGAGGAAATGAGGCTGAAAATCGTGTAGCGATCAAGGAATTTGTGTAATATAACAATAACAGTAATAGCAATAATAATTAAAAATAATGATAATGATAATTCCTATCAATATTATCATCCTTATCACCATAATTATCATAATGATAATAACAATCAACAACAATAATAATAAAATAATAATAACAACAACAATAACAACAATAATAAAAAATCGACACTAACAACACTAACAACAAAACACTAAAAAACCCACTAACCAAAGATGGCAAATTATTCCCCTTACCATCCATTTCCCTGCCGGACCTGCCACCTTCGAGGGATAACTGTCAAGAAGCCCCTTATTCTCGAGGAGGACCCAGGCCAAGGAGGACATTACGGAGACCTTTCATTCCTTATTCGAAATTTAGTGAAAGAAAAATACCTACCTTTCACCACGCTCCACAGAAGGCTCATAATAATGTTGAGGCGACGAATAGGAATAGCAACCATGATTTATGATTAATTGTAATCATAATCATAATTACAATAATAATAATAATAATAATAATAATAATAATAATAATAATAATGATAATAATAATAATAATAATAATAATAATAATAATAATAATAATAATAATAATAATAATGATACTAATAAATGATAAAATAATGAATAATAATAATAATAGTAATATAACTATTATCATTACTATAATTAATCATTAATATAATAATAATGATAAAAATAATAATAATTAAATAATAATAATAATGATAAAAATAGTGACAATAATTAACAATAATAATAATGATAAAAATAATGACAATAATTAACAATTATAATAATGATAAAAATAACGGCAATAATTAACAATAATAATAATGATAAAAATAATGACAATAATCAATAATAAAACAACAACAATAATAAAAAAGAAAAAAAAAAAAACAGAAAAATACTTTAAAAAATGACCACCCAGCGTACCCCAAGAATACGCCGGCGAGGTCAAGTCAGGTGACATACCGATGGGCGTGGGAGGAGTGGGTGTGAGCGGGGTGGGTGTTGCCGCATAACGGGGCGGGGCTTGTCGGACCGCTCCATACTTACCTGTAAAGAAAAGGTAAGAACAATTAGGAGGTTGATCTACGTGGACGCTTAAGGTTCGGCTGAAAATGTGTATTGATGTTGGTGAGTCAGTTTGTTGCATTTGTGAAAAGATATATCAGTGAATAAAGTTTTTTATAAGAAATGTGATAATAATTTTTTATAAGAAATGTGATAATAATTTTTTATAAGAAATGTGATAATAATTTCTTATAAGAAATGTGATAATATTTTTTTTATAAGAAATATGATAATAAAGCATTATTGAAAATATTGGGAGCTTTAAGTAAAAAAAGAAACAGATAAATAAATGAATGAAAGGAAGTGTAAAATAATAAAGGAATGAACCAAAACAAAATAAATCACATTCTTTCCAAATTTAGCAATGTTAAAACAGTGAAAAAATCAGTGAATTATTAAGAATAAGAAAACAAAAAGAAAGTTTAAAAAAATGTAAAATAATAAATATGAATGAAAACACAATAAACTTAAATAAAAACGACCAATATAAAAACTGATAAAACGACGAAACAATAAGAAGAGAATAAAAAAATAAACGAGAAAAAATCGTGAACCGACACCATCCATTATCGACCCAAATGACACAGGAATATTTATCTTCATAACTAAAAATGTAAACAATCTATATCAATCATCCTTAAATGGAAAAAAATACCGAAAAAAATGCGGAACATAATAATGCTCTTGAATGACACCATTCTTAATCTAAATCGAAAAAAAGAAAAAAAAATCATCATGACAAAGCGTTTAAATATATCAAGTTGTTTAGTGCTCATACGCTTAAATTATGAGGGGAGAAATGTAACAATCAATGAAGGAGGGAGGAGAGAAAATTGAAAACATGAAACCTGCAATCTAGAAGGTTTAAGAACTCGCTCCATGCAGGGAATAAATGAAAGACAGGCAGACGAATGAAATAAGAATAACAATAACAACAACAACAACAAAAATAATAACAACAATAATTTGATGAAGAAAAAATTACATATACAGCTGAGAAGAAAAACTATGTTATGATAAATGCAAAGTTTGGTAATTTAGGGACATGGCAACTGTTAACTCACTACATCTACCTTTCTTTTCCTAAATTGCCTTGTTTCATGCTATTCCTTTATTTCTAGGAAGCTACAGATAACGAGATGAAGGAAGAGAGATATAAAAATAATGAGAAAGGGGGGGTGATAGATAGATATAGGAAGGGAGAGAGAGAGAGAGAGAGGGAGGGGGAGGGAGGGAGGGAGGAGGGAGGAGGGAGAGAGGGAGGAGGGAGAGAGGGAGAGAGGAGAGGGGAGAGGGAGGAGGGAGGAGGGAGGAGGGAGAGAGGGAGAGAGGGAGGAGAGGGAGAGAGAGAGAGAGAGAGAGAGAGAGAGAGAGAGAGAGAGAGAGAGAGAGAGAGAGAGAGAGAGAGAGAGAGAGAGAGAGAGAGAGAGAGAGAGAGAGAGAGAGAGGAGGGGGGATTAAAAAGAGAGAGTCAACTCAGGTCATTGTAACAACCCATAAAAAATACATTTGTAAGTACATTAGCTCCATAATTGTGATAATTTGTCATGGCTTAAATACTACAGCTTTGTGTGGGACGACAGAAAAATATGCAAGGGAACCATTCACTTTCATTTTCACATTCAAGAGAGAGAGAGAGAGAGAGAGAGAGAGAGAGAGAGAGAGAGAGAGAGAGAGAGAGAGAGAGAGAGAGAGAGAGAGAGAGAGAGAGAGAGAGAGAGAGAGAGAGAGAGAGAGAGAGAGAGAGAGAGAGAGAGAGAGAGAGAGAGAGAGACAGAGAGAGAGAAACATAAAGCAACAAAACAGAACAGAAGAGAGAAACTGTGCCAAGAAGAAAGACAGAAAGACAGAAGATACAGAAAAGAGGAGAGCGATAAACAAACAGATAAACAAGCAGCAACAGAGAAGACAGCGAGAGAGGGAGCAAAACCCGTGGACAACAGACTATCATCGACGATTCACAATGAGATTTAAATCATACCAAAGTATTCATATTTATCTTGGCTTTTATTATGGTCCATCAGCCGATAGCCTGGCATGGGCTTCAGTCATGAGCGTCCACACTTTGTCAACGCGCGCGTGACAGTTCATAGATTTCTTTTTCTTTTACTATTGGAAAAGAAATCATATAAACCTTTTTTGTTGTTGTTGTTTATATTTAGAGTCTTCTTTCTTTACTTCACGGGAGATACGTCAGCGTTGTGTTGGGTTCGGAGGGATGTCTTCCTGTCTGTCTGTACTGCGATCGATCAGTTTCTTTGTACATGAAACGATAAACATAAACACAAACACAAACACACACACATACAAGTACCCCCCCCACACACACACATGCTCAATACACGTACACACATACATACATACACACACACACACACACACACACACACACACACCACACACACACACACACACACACACACACACACACACACACACACACACACACACACACACACACACACACACACACACACACAACACACAACACACACACACACACACACACACACACACACACACACACGCACACACACAGCCTCTACACACACGCAAACCGAACCAAACACGACATAAATCTTGCACTGACAAATGCCACTTCAATACACATAAACGAATACATAAGCACGATATAAATATATTTTTTTCCTTCCAGTTCCTCTTCCGCACGAAGGAACATCCATTAAAGGACAATGGAAGTTACAATCTACTTCCTCCCTTCCCTCTGACCCTCTTCCCCTTCCCCCTCTCCTCCTCCTCCTCCTCGTCCTCTCTCACTTCTCGTCCTCTCTTCTGTCCCTCCTCTCTTTGACCCATCCCCCCTCCTCCCTTTCTTTTTGACTCTCCTTCCTTCCCTCCTTCTCCCCTCCTTCGTTCTTCCCTCCCTCTGACTTTCTACTCTCGTCCCCCTTTTCCCTCCTTTTGGCTCTCTCCCTTCTTCTCTCCCTCCTTCTGATCTTCTTCCTTGACCCTTCTCCCAATCGTCATCTCCTTCTATTCTCTCCCCCTTTCTTGCCCTCCTCCTGTCCCTCTTTCATCTTCCTCCCTTCCTCCTCCCCTCTTTCTGACCCTCTCCTTCCTCCTCCTTTCTCACCCTATTCTCCCCCCCCAATCGTTCTTCCACATCGTCTCTTCTTCGCATGCTTCACTTCTTATCTCCCTCTTTCACTTCCTCTCTTCACTTTTTTTTTATTTTTTACTCTTTAGTGAAGGTATTTTATGTGACTCAAATGTTTCTCTCTCTCTCTCTTCTCTCTCTCTCTCTCTCGTCTCTTTCTCTCGCTCTCTCTCCTTTCTCTCTCTCTCTCTCTCTCTCTCTTCTTCTCCTCTCT
>NW_020869625.1:1109162-1116662 GCF_003789085.1 Penaeus vannamei | reverse complement strand
AAATAAAATCCAAGAAAATGTTAAGAGGAAGAAAAGAAAGTTTGGAGCCACAGAGTGAGGCCGGCTGGCCTATATTGCTAGTTTACTTATAACGGACTATTGCACAAGTTTCTTCCCTTGCGCTGAGGGGGCGGGGGCGGCGGGCGGGCGGGGGGGGGGCCGATTAAGGACGGAAAGGACGCCCGCGACGCCTGGCCGGGCGGGGGGCCCTTCGCCGCCCTCGCTAGAGGTGCGTGAGTGTACGCACACATTCATATTCATGCACACATTTGTGGGTGAATACACACACACACACACACAATATATATATATATATATATATATATATATATATATATATATATATATATATATATATATAATTGTGTGTGTGTGTGTGTGAATGTGTCTATCTATCTATCTATATACACAGTATACAGGCCATGATGAAAAATATAAAAAGTCTGCCAATACCGAAGGAGAGAAAGAAAAAATCAAAACCATCTCCAGAAACAATAAAGAAACCGGAGGAAGAAGAAAAAAAAACATAAAAAAGCAAGCCAACATAATAAAATACTCGCGAAAATAAACGGGACTTGACTCGACTTGGTCCCGACGCCACGCCAGGAATGCAAAGAAAGCAAGCCGGGTAATTGGAAAGACGCTGATAAAAGAAGGAATAACGGAGAAGCTTAGATCGGAAGATGGAGCTTCCCGTGATCCGAGAGAGAATAAGATAAAGGGGAAGGAAGCAATAAAAGGAGAACGTATAAAACCAGAGAGAGAAATCATGTCGAAAGAATAGCCCAATAAAAGATCTTGCTAAGTTTTTTTTTTTTTTTTAACATATATCACTTCCTTTGCATTTCTCAACAAATAATGGAAGCAAGTTGAAATACAGGAGATTAAATAATAATAATAATAAAAAAATAAAAATAAAAATGACGATACTGAAGAAGGTAATGAAGAACAATTATAATAATAATAATAAGTGGAAGAAAATGCGGAAAAGAAGGAAAGAATATAAATCCTTAAATATACATATATACATCTTCATAAGTATGTATGTATATATGTATACATACATGTACAAGTTCATTCAAATATACATTAATAACAGTCGCCGAGAAAAAGATAAAAACGACATCCCAGAATCGTCGATAATTCAAAGAAAAAGATAAAGATAAGCCAGAGTCACCGAGAACCATAAAAAGATAAGAAAATGATAATCTAGAGTAGCTAAAAATCTAAGAAAAAAAAGGGAAAAAAAGGAAAAAAAAATAGCCTAGAGTCGTTGAAATCCCAAAGAAAAAAAAGTAAAAAAGAGATAGCCCAGACTCGCCGATAACCCAAAGAAAAAAAAATAATCCAGAATCGCCAATAACCCAAAGAAAAAGATAATGCAGAGTCACCGATAACCCAAAAAGATAAAAAAAAAAATAGTCCAACGTCGCCGATAACCCGCCCCCTCAAAAAAAAAATCTTAAAAATAATGTAGAGAGCCACCGATAACAAAAATAAATAAATAAATACATAGAATAAAAAGATAACCCAAAAAAGAGATAACCTCGCCGAAACCCCCCCTCCAAAAAATATCAAAAAGCTAATCCAGAAAGTCACCGATAACCCAAAGAAAAAGATAAAAGACAGAAACAGCGTCGACGAATCCCATTGTTCTTAGTGTGACAAGACCACTTCATCAGTATTGTTGAGGTCGTTCTTCAAGTGTCTTTTCGTTCTCCTGGTGATTAGGTCACTTAGAAGACACTTACATTACGGCACTTGAGGCACTTATTTACTTAAACCAAGCCAGATCCAATAGACTTTGATTTAACATCGAATAACGTCCGATAGCGAGGCCTTTTGTCAAAGAGAGAGAGAGAGAGAGAGGGTGGGGAGAGGAGGGAGGAGGAGAGGGAGGGGGAGAGGAGGGAGAGAGGGAGAGAGAGGGAGAGAGAGGAGAGACGAGAGAGAGAGAGAGAGAGAGAGAGAGAGGAGAAGAGAGGAGAGGAGAGAGAGAGAGAGAGAGAGAGAGAGAGGGAGGGAGAGGAGAGGGAGAGGGAGAGGAGAGAGAGAGAGAGAGAGAGAGAGAGAGAGAAGAGAGAGAGAGAGAGAGAGAGAGAGAGAGAGAGAGAGAGAGAGAGAGAGAGAGAGAGAGAGAGCGAGAGAAAAAGAGAACGACGAATAAGAAAAACAACAACCATAACAAGCAACAATGAGTTAAATCTCCCGTTGTTTCAGGTTCGTATCCTCTTGTTTCGACACTTCGACATAAACTGTGTTCAATTTTGGTGATTCCAAACTCTAATCAGTGACCGTTCTCATTCTCATTAGTGCTGAATGTTGCCCTAATTAGCAGCGAGATCCCAGCTCTAATGAGTTTCAGAGCTCAAGCTTTTTATTGCCCCCAGCTTCCCTGTGTTGTAAGTCAATGAAAAATAACCGTCCTTTTAATTATGACCTTTTCGTCAATTGCGATGTAAACTTGCTGATCCAGTCTTTTGAGCGTCCTTCGGATATAAGCTCTATCGTTGGACTGTGAGCTTCGCCTTTCAGTCAATGGCTTGGCTCAGAGCTTCCCCTCGCTACCAGTGGCTTGATCGACAGAGAAGCCTCCGCGTCAATAGCTCCCCCCCCCCCCCTTCTACCACTGGCTTAGCAAACAACTTCACCATTTCTGTCGTTGACTTCGCTGACAATCATACCTCCCCTATTACTGAATTGACTACAACTTCACCTCCTTGTCAGCGGCTTGCCTGATCGCTTCACCCTTCCGTCAAACTTCTGACAGCGCCGCTTCTCTTATCAGTGTATTTTCCAATCGCGACGGACCTGACAGCGAGCCACCTGCCCCGTGCCTGGCAAATCCCTGTCAGTCTCCCGCTTGACAGCCTCGGCGCCGTCTTCCCCGGGACTCGAGGGGAAGCCAATGAATCCCGGCACCTTATTAGTTCGAGCCTTTAATTAACGGCAACCCTACTCAAATGACCCATCTCTTAATTAGGGGTCATTCCCTCAACTCTTAATGGGACGCTGCTTTTCGGGGATCTAATTAATGAAACTCCCCCCTCCTATTCTTCCCTCCCTCCCCCCCTCCCCGCCCCTCTTGTTCATCTTCGTAGAAGCTTCCACGCCCGTAATTACAGGTAAAGCAGCCACCTCAATCAGCGGAATGTTGATGATATACGTTTCGTCGGGGTGAGGGGGGGGGGGAGGGGAGGCGCAGAAATGAAGGGAGAAGGAGGGAAAGGGAGAAAGAGGAGGAAGGAGCGACGGCGACTGAGGGTAAAGAAATGAAATGAGAGGGAGGAGGGGGAGAAGGAGAGGAGAGACAGAAGAGAGAGCGACACACACACACACACAGAGGAGAGGGAGAGAGAGAAGAGAGAGAGAGAGAGAGAGAGAGAGAGAGAGAGAGAGAGAGAGAGAGAGAGAGAGAGAGAGAGAGAGAGAGAGAGAGAGAGAGAGAGAGAGAGAGAGAGAGTACGTATCGACAAGCGCAAATGAATACTAATTAATGTGGATCATAACCGTCGCATTAGCAATATTAACGACGGCCATAAAATAAGCAATAGCAATGATAAAAATAACAATAACACTATTGTAAATAATAACAACAACGAAAGTGAATTTTCATATTTCCGACGATCTTGGTCTTACCATAAGCAAAATTTATAAGAATGGCGCAATGAATATCTCTAATAAAAGTGAAAATCACGTTTATGCCATTTACGAGTTTCACGTTTTCTTCTTCTTCTTCGCCCTTCCTCCTTCCTCCTTTTCTCTTTCTCCTCCTTCCGTAAGGTAAGAGAAGAGAGGAAAGGCGGGATGGCGGACGGTAAGGGAGGGGGGGGGATGGGCTGAAGTTAGTCGACTTTATCATTATTTTTATAGAAGTTATGTAGACAAGGAAGTAGTTAGGGGGTAGGGGGTGGGTAGGGGAGGGGGGGTGCGAAAGGCGGAAGCCAAATGGAGAAAAGGCAGTCGTTGAAGAGGTAGAAGTGTTAGAATAACTAATAAATAATAACTAATAATAATAACAACTAATAATAATAATGATAATGATAATGATAATGACAATACTATTCCTACTACTAACAAAAATTCCACTAATAATAATAATCCTTGAGACCCAGAGAGGGGCAGCGCCGTCGGCTGGTGCCGGAAGCCCCCGGACGGCCCCGGCCAGTCTCCTCCTCTCCTCGGCTTCCTGCCTCAGCTGTCTCGTCCTCGGATCATCACGGCTCGCCCTTCATTCCGCCGTCAAAAACCGCCGCCCGATAAAAAAGGGGGGGGGAGGGGGAGAGGGGGGAGGGCATAGATCGCCTCGTCACATTCGTTAACATGAAATTCATCGTGGCAAAAACCTTCTTTGGCCGCCGCCGTCGCCTCTCTCGGATCAAGGGCGGAGGGGGAAGGGGGAAGGGGAGAGGGGGAAAGAGAGAGTGGGAGGAGGGAGGGAGGCAAGGGGACGATAAGAGTCAGGGGATAGAGTGGTAGGAGGGGGCGGGGTAGGGGGGGGGGGGGCGTGGACGAGAACGCACAAAATCATAATGTATTCCGACCCTCCCCTCCTCCTTCCCCCCTTCCCCTCCCCCTCCGCTAAAACTTTCCCCTTAAGTCCTCTAAGTGAACTCGTGAAATAAAACTTTGTTGACCCATGATCAAATATCTTAGTTTACTCATTTATCATCGCGTTGACAGCCCGGCTTGGCCTCCGAGGGGCGTCGCGGCGGCCTTGCTTAGCGTCTCCGGGTCGCAGGGAGGTCGTCGGATCCGGTCGGGTCGGGTCGGCGGCCTCGAAGCGCCGGCCGCTCGCCCGTCGCGTTCGGGATATCGGGGTCGGACTCTGGCCGCCGGGAACCGAGGGAAGATGTCTTATTTAATGGTAAAATCTCCTCGCATGTATATATGGCTACTCACATATTTACTCATTCATCTCGTGAGCATTTTAGTTTTGGGATTCTTCTCTCCGTTTATACATTCACTCATTCATGAATACATGATACTCTACTGCTCACAAACATTATCTTCATATCTGTCTTTGGTGATACATTCCTTCTTTTATTCCCAACCGCAAAAAGTGCTTGTGAAGGAGGCGCGCGTCAGATCATTAACATAACATCCACGCGCTGTCATCTCGGAGGAAGGATAGGAGTCCTAAGTGAAGCCTTGAACCCATTCCCTCTCTCCCCTCTCCCCACCTCCTCCCTTCCTTCCCTCCCCTCTCCCCATTCTTTCATTCTTCGTCCTCTTCCGCCTTCTTCCTCTCTCTCTCTCCTCTCCCTCTCCCACCTCTTCCTCCCTCCTCCCCTCTCCCCCATTCTTCGTCTCTTCCGCCTTCCTCACCTCTCCTTCTCTCCCCTCTCCTCCTCCCCTCTCCCCCTTCTTCGCCTCTTCCGTCTCCCTTTCCGCACCTCTCCCTCTCTATCCCTCCCCCTCTCCCCACCTCTTCCTCCTCTCCCCTCTCCCCCATTCTTCGGCCGCCTCCCCGTCCCTCTCTCCTTCATCCATCCCTATTCTCCATCCCCTTCCTCTCCTTTCTTCCAAACAGAAACCGTGACAAGTCATCTACTCTTCCGCCTCTTTTCTCTCTCGCTCCCCCCCCCCCACCCGGCGGCCGCCATATTTAGATTCGTAAAAGAATATGGCGAGGAAATGTAGCTTCTTCCTTCTCCTCCATCTTTTTAATTCTCGACGTAGTGTTTTCGACGATTGGAGCGTTGTCTCCCTCCCCTCTCCCTCCTTTTTGTCTCTTCCTCTTCTCTGTCCTTTTTCTTTCTTTTCTGTCCTTTTCTTTGTGTGTGTGTGTGTGTGTGTGTGTGTGTGTGTGTGTGTGTGTGTGTGTGTGTGTGTGTGTGTGTGTGTGTGTGTGTGTGTGTGTGTGTGTGTGTGTGTGTGTGTGTGTGTGTGTGTGTGTGTGTGTGTGTGTGTGTGTAAACTGTGTCTGTATATGTGTGTGCGCGTGCGTGTATGTGTGTATGTACGCATGCCCTATATTAAACACAGAGGGAAGCTCTATGAAATACAGTCTGGGAACGAACGGTCATTCGCCTCTTGTGCATTCAACTTACTTTTATGATAATCTGTAAGTATACATGAATAAAACACAATAAAGTATAGTTTACAGATACTCCCTTCGCATATCTTAAATGCTACCGACAGTGAACATCAAAAAGCATAAATAAGTCATCTGATATCAAGTTCTTCGGGTTGATACACAGATCGATTGAGAGCCGTAGATCGACGGAGAAATCGACAGTCACACATACACACGCTTGGCTGGGCTGCCTCCCCCCACCTCCACAGACACACAGACATACGTACACGCATACATACATACATTCATAATACATACATACATAATACACACACACACACACACACACACACACACACACACACACACACACACCACACATACACACACACACACACACACAAAACATACACACACACAACACACACAAAAAACACACACACACACACACAAACACATTTACACCCATTCACTCATTCAATTCCCACGCTGCCAAATTTCCCCGCATCCCCCGAGAAGCGACAGTCTCTCCCTTGCAAACGCCCTTTGACACGGCCTTGCAACAATCCCTCATCACTCCCAATCGCCCCGCCCTCTCGAGTCGCCGCTCTCGCCTTGCACATTGCAACCGACGCCTAAATCCCAATTACGTGGCATCTCGATTAGACCGAGCGTCCCGCGCACTCTGCTGCAAGGGAGGCTGCGCGGTGTTGCGATTCGGACTGGGCTGATTCTGATGCTTTCTGTGTCTGACTGGCTGGGCTGCCCCCCAACCACCACCTCCACAGACACACAGACATACGTACATGCGTATATACATACATTCATAAATACACACACACACACATATATACATATATACATACATACCTACATACATACATACACACACACACACAACACACACACACACACACACCACACACCACACACACACACCACATACACATACACACACACACACACACACACACACACACACACACACACACACACACACACACACACACATACACACAAAAACAAATACACATACTCATGCACGCACGTACATACATACGCATGAACGCATGTCTGCAAGAACGCACGCACACGCACACACGCACACAAGCGCACAGACTCTCGTTCTCGGGGCCAAAGCCTCCCTTCATCCAGCCAATCCATCCTCTCTAATCGCTAATCCTCTCCTTCTTGGTTCAATCCACACATTCCACGCAACCTACTGGAATTTCCAATCTTTACTCTCTCTTCTTTCTCTCTCTCTCTCTCTCTCTCACACACAACACACACACACACACACACACACACACACACACACACACAACACACATACACACAACACACACACACACACATATATTATATATATATATATATATATATATATATATATATATATATATATATATATATATATATATATATATTCCTGCTATTTCCTTTCTCTACTTCTCTCTCTTTCTACTTCCCTCTACCTCTCC
>NW_020869625.1:1091123-1103096 GCF_003789085.1 Penaeus vannamei | reverse complement strand
GAAGGCGAAGGGAACAGGGAGGACGGGAGGCAATCGGAGAGAGGGAGAGCTGACATTGTGTATTTGCAGTACGGCGGACGAAGGGCAACCAGTTAAAGAAGCCGGCAGGAGGCAGGAATCCGAGGGATGGGAGCGGAGTGTAGTGCAGTTAGTCGGCGAAGGGAAGAGAGAAGGAGGCGTTCCGAGCGGGCGGGAGTAGCGCCACTGGGCGGCGAAGGAGAAGGAAGAAGGGAGGGAGGGAGGAAGTGTAGCGCCTGGGCGGCGAAGGAAGGGAAGACAGGAGCGAAGGGAGGGAGGGAGGGAGTGTTAGCGCAGTGGGCGGCGAAGGGAACAGCCGTTTCGGAGCGGGCGGATGGTTGCGTGTGTGTATGTCCCAGAGCCCGCCCATCGCTCCTCCCGCGCAGTCCTCAGTTCCGCTTTAAAGCCAGCCGGAGGTCCTGGCAGCAACGCCATCCTGCCTCCTCGCCCAGCCTCACACCTCACACTGCCTCTCTCGCGCTTCTCACAGCCTCTCCTACACCTGAATCGGGCCCCCCTCCCCCTCCTGGAGCACCTCACGCCCTCCTCACACCTCACACTCGGCCACCTCACGATTCTGATCGAGGCTCCCTCCTCATGAATTTCGCGTCCGACCCGCGCTCTCATCGCGCCCGCCTAAGTCATGCGTTCCTCATGCGCACTCTCTCGGCGTCAGCTCTCCGTCGTTTATTCATACGGGCGAATTCTTGGTCCACCCCCTCTGCTCTCTACGGCCCGGTTTATCCCATATCTCTGCCTCGTAGAATTTCATTATTCCCTCATTTTTCGTCTTTCGTCTCCCCTCTCTCTCTCTCTCTCCCTCTCTCTCCGCTCTCGCTCTCTCCGCTCTCTCTCTCGCTCTCTCTCTCTCTCTCTCTCGCCTCTCCCTCTCTCTCTCTCTCTCTCTCCTTCTCTCTCTCTATCTCTCTCCTCTCTCTACTCTCCCTCTCATCGCTCTATCTCCACCTCTCCCTCTCCATCTCTCTCTGCTCCCTCTCAGGGTGCCTCTCTCTCCCATCTCTCACCCTCTCCCTCTCTCTACTCCCCTATGCGCCCTGCCCTCCCCCTCCCTCTCCCTCTCCCTCTCCCTCTCCCTCCCCCCCTCCCCTCTCAGCCTCCTCCTGCCCAACCTCCCTCTCTCCCTCTCGCGCCTTTATTTCCTGCTGCGTATTTCACCTCAAACCAGCTCATATTTACATTTCCAAGCCTCCCTCGCGCCATTCGTTGGAACCCTTAAATCCCCGTCGATATCTTATGAATCTTCTTTCCTTTCCTTTCGTTATGTCTGTCTGTCTGTTTTTTTTCTCTCTCTCACTCTCACTCTCCCTCTGCCTGCCCTCTCCTTCTCCCTCTCTCTTTCCTCCTTCTCCCTGTCCCTCTTTCTTCTCCTCCCTCTCCTTCCCTCTCTCTCCTTCTCCCTCTCCCTCCCCTCTCTCTTCTCCTCCCTCTCCCTGTCCCTCTCCTTTCCTTCCTCTCCTTGTCCCTGTCCTTCTCCTTTTCTATCTCCCTGTCCCTCTCCTTCTCCCTCCCCTCCTCTGTCCCTCTCCCCTCCCTTCCTCCCCCCCTCTTCCCCGACCCCTTCTTCTTCGTCCGCCGCTGACCCGCCAATTCGTAAATCCGCAACCGCTCCGCTTCCTTCCATCATCCTCCCCCTACTTTTCCCCTTCCTAGCATTTCACATCTAATTCTCTCTCACTTGTCTTGCCTTATCCCTGTTTACCTCTTTACATTTTTCTTGCGCCCTGCCTTCGCTCTGCCCTTTGTCAGCACTTCTCCCTCGTCTCGCATTCTGACGAGCGGCCCTTAATTTTCTGATGTGGAGTCTCGTCTCTTTTCAACTCTGGTGTTTTCTGCACATGTCCAGGGCGTTACTCATCTGTTTTTCCCTTTTCTTTCTTTTTCTTTTTTTCTTCTCTCTTATTCTGCCCCATCCATGTTTTTATTTTATTTTTTATTTTTTTTCATCTTTGACTTTATTCTTTATCGCTTTCCGATTTCATCTTCTCGCTCTCCACTTCCTCTGAACACAATAGACATCCCATTCGACAATTTCTCACCTCTTTATTAGCAATTCTCCACCCCACCCCCTACCACCACTCCCCTTCCACCCAACCTCCCGACGCCCCCCCACCTCCACTCCGCTCCAGCTCCACCCCCTGCTTCCCCATCCCTAATCCACCTCGATCCACTCTCGCTTCACCTCCAGACTCCGAGCCATCTAGTAAGTAGCGGTTGACAGTGTGCGGTGCACAAGAGTGGCGGAAGAGAGGGAGAGGGAAGGAGGAGAGGAGGAGGAGGAGGAGGGGAGGGAGGAGGAGGGGAGGAGGGAAGGAGGGAAAGGGGAGGAGGGAGGGGGGAAGGAGGAGGAGAGAGGAGGAGGAGGAGGAGGGAGGAGGGAGGAGGGGGAGGGAGGAGGAGAGGGGAGAGGAGGAGAGGAGGAGGAGGAGGAGGGAGGAGGGAGGAGGGAGGAGGAGGAGGAGGGAGGAGGGAGGAGGGAGGAGGGAGAGGGGGAGGAAAGAGGAGATGAAGGAGGGAGGAGGAGGAAAAAACACCAAGAAGGGGAGGAGGGGAAGGAGAAAGAGAGGATGATATAAGGGGAGGAGGGGGATAATAATTTAATAATATAATAATAATAATAATAATAATAATAATAATAATAACGATAATGATAACAAAATAGAACCGGGAGGAGAACTGAACAAAAAAAAAAAGAAAAAAAAAAAAGGGGGAAAATCAGAAGAAACGATACTAAATAGAATAGGAAGAGAAGGAAAGAGAGAAAAAAGAGGATATGGAAAGAGAGGTGATAAAGACCCTATGAGGGAAGGAGCAGAAAGAACACACAAGCCTCTGCCCCTGACTCCGTCCCTGAATATAAGCCTTAATAACGTAGCTGCGAATAATGATGTTCTTGAGAATGTAATATTCATACATTGCGACTTCTGATGGGGAAAGTCGTGGGAAGTACTGACTCTTAATGGTAATCCTATCTCCATTATCATCGACAACTGTTTATCATCATTGTTTTAAATGTTATGCTTGTGATCATTATCAGCATCATTACCAACATTATCATTTTCATCATCATCATCACTTTAATATTACTACTACTACTAATTATCATTGTCATCATCATTATTATTATTGCCATTATTATCATTATCATTATTATCATTATAATTATTATTATTAGCACCATCATTATCAATAATAATCCTCATCATATCATCAGCATCGTAACTTTTATTATCATTATTTCTTCTACTACTACTATTACCATTATTATTATCGTTATGATCATTATCATTATTACTATCATTACTATTATTATTACCATTATCATCATCGTCATTATTATCATTATTATCATAATTATCAATATAATCATCATAATTATCATCATCATTAACATTAATCTTACTATCATCATTATTATAAACATTATTAGTATCATCATCATTATCATCATAGCTATAATAATTAACAACATATCATTATTATCCACTTTATCATTATCATTACCATCACATATATCATTAACATCATCACAAACATTATTATCATTATAACTATCACTCTCATTATCATCCTTATCACCACATCTCCCTCGTTCACCAATCACAACACAGACCCCCCCCCCCCCCCCCAGTAGAATAACATTTGCCCATAAACAACCCTCCGTGAACCCCCCCCCCTAAAAAAAAACGAATAAAAAACTGTCGTTTACCCCCCCCCCTTCAAAAAACTAATAAAAAAAACTGTCGTCACCCCCTTCCCCCCCCAAAAAAAAAAAATTATAGATAAATGAATTAAAAGATAACAACCGCCTTGACCCCCCCCCCCCGAAAATAATAAACAAATAAATAAATAAATACATAATAATAATAATAATAATAATAATAATAATAATAATAATAATAATAATAATAATATAATAAACAATAATAACAACAACAACAGATTTAATACCAACCGCCGTCCCCCCCCCCCCCCCCAATAAACCAACAACCGCCGCGGCCGCACAACCCGAAGCTACAACTGATCGCGCGGAGCCATAATCTTACGCAAGCTAACACAGAGCCATGACAATAACGATAAACTCGGGACTCTAAACGGAAGCTCCATTATTGCCGGCGGCATTCAACTAAAAATTTATCTGGGCTTGATATCATAAAGACGGCAGGACCGCCTCCACTCTCCCTTAACCCCCCCCCCCACCCTTCCCCCTCCTTTCCCCCCCTCTTCTTCTCTTTCTGTTTGGTTAGGTCTGGACTCTGTCCTCTCTCTCTCTCCTTCTTTCTTCTTTTTTCTCTCCTTCTTTCTCTTTTCTCTCTTTTTTTCTCTCTTTTCTCTTTTCTTTCTCTCTCTCTTCTCCCCCCCCCCTCTCTCCCTCCTCGTTCTTCTTCTTCTTCTTCTTCTTCTTCTTCTTCTTCTCTTCTTTCTTCTTCTTCTTCTTCTTCTTCTTCTTCTTCTTCTCTCTCTATTTCAATCTCTCTTTCTTTGGCTTTATTTCGGTTCTCTTATAGGTCTTCGCTTTAGGCATAGGCTCTTCCTTTTTGCTGTTTCACTCGCCATCTCTTTGTATTCTACATCGCTTTATTTTACGTTGCCTTATTCTTAGTTATCATCGTTTTCATATTTCGTCTTCGTCTTCATTTTTTTCTCCTACTTCCATTCCGTCATCATTTTCACCGTCATTATCGTTTTCATCATAATCATCATCATTAACATCGTCATATCATTATCGTCATCACCATCATTAACATCATCATAATCATCATCGTCATCATCATCATCATCAATCATCATCATCATCATCATCATCATCATCATCATCATCATCATCATCATCGCATCATCATCATCATCATTCATCATCATCATCATGATCATCACCATCATCATCACCGTCACTATCATTATCATCATCATAATCATCATTACCATCGTCAAATAACCCTTTCTGCTTCTCTTCGTTTCCCCCTCCTCTTCTTCTCCTTCTAATCTTCCCCTTTCTTCGTACCAGGATACAGTGTATCCGAAATTCCATTTTCCGGATGGGCGCCGCTGCTTCTTTATCCGAAAATCATAAATTTGGATATTTTAAGAAAACGGAAATATAGTGAAACGCCATAAAAGTCCCAACTCCCTTCCCCTCTCTCTCTAACTCTTTCCCTACCCCCCCCCCCCCTCCCAGCCTCTCCTTCCCTCTCTCTTCTCTCTCACTCTTTCCCTCTCTTTTTCCCTCTCCTCCCTCTCTCTTCTTCTCTCTCTCTTTTCCTCCTCTCTCTCTTCTCTCTCTCTCTCTCTCTCTCTCTCTCTCTCTCTCTCTCTCTCTCTCTCTCTCTCTCTCTCTCTCTCTCTCTCTCTCTCTCTCTCTCTCTCTCTCTCTCTCCTCTCTCTCTCTCTCCCCTCTCTCCCACACTCTTTCTCTCCCTCCTCCTCCTTCCCCCTCCCTCCCCCACCCCCTTCCTCACCCCATCCCCCCACACAACGCCCTCGCATCCACATCCACACATCCCTCCCCCCAAACCCCCACACCACCCACCCCCACCCCCTCACCCCACCCCCAACCCCCTTCCCCCACCCACCCCGCCCTCCAGACACCGCGAATCATCACGTGAGCCTCCCCTGCCACATCTGCCCCGCCAGAGCCAACCATCAAATTATTAGACCCTGCACCACGCTTTAGGAGGGCTGTGCGAGGGCCTTCCCCTGCTCCGGTGCTCCCAGGCCTAAATTCGCCCCTATTTACCGCTCTCGTCGTCTTCTTCTGTTTATCTATCTTGTGCTATTTATTGTTCATCGTTTTCTTTTATTTGTCAATCTTATGCTATTTATTATTTATTGTTTTCTTTTATTTATCTATCTTATGCTATTTATTATTTATGTTTTTCTTTCATTTACCTATCTTATTCTATTTATTATTCATCGTTTTCTTTATTCATCTGTTTTATTCTATTTATTGTTATTTTCTTTTATTTATCTGTTTTATTTTACTTATACTATTTAGTGAAACATTAAATTCGTTCCATAGGCTATCTTTTATCGTCTTTCATCGTCTTCTTTCCAATATGTTCCTATTTTTTTCATCTACCTCCTTTATCTATCTATATTTTCTATCGTATCCGTTCCTCTCCCTCTTACCTTTCTCATCATCCCTTCTCTTTCATCTCCTCTTTCGTTCTCATCCTTTACCTACCGCTCTCCTTCGTCTTCTCTCCCTTATCCTACAGTCCTCACATCCTTTACTATCTTCCTCCCTCTATCCCTTCTCCAGCAATTCCCTTCCTCTCTGTCCTCTATCCCCCCATCCTCTCCCGCTTTGCTCTCTATCCTCCCATCCTTCCCGCTTTCGCTCTATCCCTCCCATCCATTCCTCTTCTCCTGCCTCCCTCTTACTCATCCTCTCCCATCCTTCCAACCCAATCCCTCCCCTCATCTCTCCAAACGTTCCCATTCCCATCCTCCCGCCGCTCCCTCCCCCCTCCACATCCCCCCCCCCCTGCCCCCAACACATCCCCCCGCCCATCCTCCCATCCTCCCTTCCCCCCCCCGCCATCCTCCCTCCGAACCACCCCGTACCCCCGCCCACCCCTATCCTCCCCCCCCGGCCCATCCTCCCATTCTCCCTTCCACCCCCTCCGCCCATCCTCCCCCCACCCTCGCCTCCCCAGCGCGCCGAGTGAAATCCTCGCCGTCAGCAGATTGAGGGCGCGGGCGTGCAGGAAGGTGCAGGAGGCGAGAAGCGGGCGCGGGCGTCTCTAACCTAATAAACGAACCGCTGGCAGTGGTGGGAAGAGGCGCTGCTGATCCACCTTCCCCACCTCATCGGCCCCATCTCCCCCCCCCCCTCACCCTCACCTCATCAAGACCTCCTGATCCCCCACTCCCATCACACCTCTCGCTCGTCCCCTCTCCCCTATCCCCACCCCTACCCCATCAGTCTCGTCGTACACCCCCCCCCACCCCATCAGATCTCCTAGTCTCCCCCTACCCCCCCCCCCGGCCTCATCTACGCTCTACGCCTCATTGGGAACTGAATCGCAGTGACTCATCGCAGACTCACTGTACCGCGAGACGTGACAGCGTTCGAGTCAGGACTCACTGAACTCGAGATGTGAATGATTGTCCCGAAGCCGTGAGTACACTGCACTGTTATAGTCTAGAAGTGAGTCACTATATTTGACTCACGACTCACTCTTAGGTCGCGAGTTATTGGTCGCGAATGTCTTTTTCAAGGCGTGTGTCATTGTTTTCGAATCCTGGGTACTTGTCTTCGAGTCACGACTCACATGTAAGCGAATTGCGAGTCACTGCCTTAAAGCGGTGAATCATTTCCATTCGAATCACGAGCAAATTGTCTTGAAGTGAGTCACTGTATCCGAATCGTGAGTCACTGCATCTATGTTCCGAGTCATTGCATTCGTCGCGTATCCCAAGTTGCAAGTCACTGAATGCAGGTCGTTATTCTGGGCCGTTAGTCATCGTAACAGAAACGCGAGGCATCCGACGCCCCGGTGAGATGCCAGTAATTTCCTCTATTTTTGCTGTCCATTTTGCCTCCTTTAGTTCCTGCTGTTGCAATTGCACGGAGCCACAGACATCAAACTTCTACGCTAGACGAGGTTTATGTTGAAAAGGATGACTGGCACGAGATAATAAGCGTGATAAACAGATATAACCTCGCAGTTCATTCATATCTTTGGGGTGAAAAGTAAAAACAGAAGCACACATACACACAAGCGCTGTCTCTCTCATATGCCTAAATATATAAGCGTACCGTACAAATGATAACGCTTATCAGAAATGCCCATACGTACCTCTCTTTTATTTCCCCTCTCCTGTATCTCTTCTCCTACCTTCCCTTTTTTACTCCTTTCCTCTTTCCTTTCTCTCCCTTTCCTTCTTTCCCTCTCTTGTCGTCTGTTTTACACTTTCCCCTCCCTTTTCCTCTCGCTTCTTCTCTTCCCCTTCCCCTCTCTTTTACACCTTACCCTCCCTCTTCCCCTTCCATTCTCTTTTATACGTTTCTCTCTCCCTTCCCCTCCCTTTTGCCTTTCTCTTCCCCTTCCCCTCTATTAAACCTTCCTCTCCCTCTTTCCCTTCCCCCTTCCCCTCCCTCTTCCCTTCTCTTCCCCTTCCCCTCTCTCTCCCCCTCCCTCTTTCCCTTCTCTTCCCCTCCCTCTCTTCTTCTCCCCCTTCCTCCCTCCTTTTCCTTTATCCTTCCCCTCTTCCTCTCTTCCCCTTCCCTCTTCCTCTCTTCCCCTTCCCCTCATCCTCTCTCCCCTCGGCCTCGCAGGACATGAATCCTTGTCGACGCGAGATCATCCGTCCCCGTGGCATGCGGCCGTGACATATACACGAATCAACGCCTTTATAAATTGGACCGGCAGCCGGCTGGGATTCCCACTTGCTATAGGACTCCTGCTCTTGGTGCGAACTGGGTTTGGGGGTATTTGGGGAGGAGGAGGAGGAAGGAGGAAGGAGGATGTGGTGAGGAGGGGGAGGAGAGGAGGAGGTGGGTGGAGAGGGAGGGAGGAGGAGGGAGGAGGAGGGGAGGAGGTGGTGGAGGAGGAAGGAGGAAGGGAGGAGGAGGAAGGGGAGGAGGAGGTGGAGGTGAAGGAGGAAAGAGATGGAGAAGGAGACGGAGGAAGAGGAAGAGGAGGAGGAGAAAGAAGGAAGAGGAAGAAGAAGAAAAAAGGAGGAGAAACTCGTTTACTCAATTTTTTTCCTCTCTATATTTTTTCATCTTTTAAAAATCTTACCCCAAGAAAAAAAAAAAAAATAAAAAAATAGACGAACAGTTTCTGGCCGACTAAAAGGATCGAGTAAAAAAAATGTTGCATCAAGAAGAAAGGGAGGATTGATGGCCTATTGCACGGCCCTCGATGCAAGGAATTCCGAGCCACGGGAGGGATGCGGGCAAGGAGGGAAATTGGGTAAGGGAATAAGGGGGAAATGGGGGAATAAGGGAAATAAGGGGAAAATGAGGGAAATTGGGTAAGGGAATAAGGGGGAAATGGGTGAAGGGAATAAGAGGAAAATGAGGGAAAAAGGTGAACGGAATAGGGGGAAAAGGAGGGAAATGGGGGGAAGGGAATAAGGGAAAATGGGGAAAGGAATAAGGGGAATGTGAATGGGAAATAAGGGGGGAAAATAAGGCGGAAATGGGGGGAAGGGAAGGGGGGAAGGGGCGGAAATAGGTAAAGGGAATAAGGGGAAAAGGAGGGAAATGCCTGGTTGCGTAAGGAATTAAGGGAAAATGGGGGAAAGGAATTAAAGGGAAATGTGGAAAGGAATGAGGGGAAATGGGTGAAGTTAGTAAGGGGAAAAGGAGGGAAATGGGGAAAGGGAATAAGGGGGAAAGGGTGTGAAATGTTGTGAAGGGGAATAGGCGGGGGGGAAAGGTGGGGGAAAATAAGGGGGAAATGGAGGAAGGGAATAAAGGAAAAATGAGGAATAAAGGGGAAAAGGAGGGAGAATGGGAAAGAGAAAAAAGGAAACGGAGAGAAAGAATAAGGGGAAATGGGGGAAGGGAATTAGGGGGAAAGGAGGCGAAATGGGGAAGGGGAAGGGACGAAGGAAGATGATGGAGAGTGAGGGCTGATCAGAAGAGAAAGGAGGAAGAGAGGAAGGGAGACAAAGAGAGGAGAGAGAGAGAGAGAGAGGAGAGAGAGAGGAGAGAGAAGAGAGAGAGAGAGAGAGAGAGAGAGAGAGAGAGAGAGAGAGATGAGAGAGAGAGAGAACGAGAAAGAAAGAAAGAAAGAAAGAAAAAAGAAAGAAAGAAAAAAGAAGAAAAAAAAAAGAATGAAGAAGAAAAAAAGAAAGAGACAGACAGACAGACAGAGACAGAGAGAAGAGAAAGAGAACCAAGAATCAAGAAACCAAAAGCAACAGGAAAAAAACAACAACAAAAAACACATAAAAACCAGGAAAGAGCGAGGACGGCGCAGGAAAGTCCGTGAACGGCGCAAGACACGGCGAACCGCACGCCGAAATCCCGCACTTTTGACCGTTCGCCGAGAGGGACCAATGAATTACTAATGGTTAATGCATGTTGCAAGAGCACTGCCTGTCCCCGCAATTCAATATACGATAAACCAGTTTTAACGTGTTTTCTGTTGATGATATATGATTTTTTCCCCTCGGCGAAAAAAGACAATTTTTATTCTACATAATCATGAAAAGAAATTTAAAAAAAAAGTATTTAATGACAGTATGGTTGGGAAAATAATCAGGGTAACTGATGATTTGAGTAATGGAAACAATAAGATAAGAATAGATATGAGTAATAGAACACATAAGATAAGATAGATATGAGTAATAGAAACAATAAGATAAGAATGGATAAGAATAATAACCCTATTACCTATAACCACTGGAAAGCAACACACACCACACACATAAAAAAAATAAATAAATAAAATAATAATGATAAAAAATCAAACTATCCGAAAATGAAACACAAAATACACCCAATACCCAAAGAAGAAGAAAAAAAAATCACCAAGCGCAATAGCCATTTTCCCACTCCCGTCATTAACATTATTAAAAAAAAAAAATCTAGTTAATGATGGAAATGAGACGACTGCGAGCATTCGGCGTCGAACCGGTCCAATTTCCACCAAAAAAAGCGATGGCATAGCTAATCTCTTTTCAACTCTTGATTGATATGGAATAGAGATTGACTGCACTTGCCACTATGCGCGTGATTCAAGCTGGATGTAGAACGAAATAAAAATATATATATATATTATATTTCCCCTCCCCCCCCCCCTCTCTTTAAGTGTAATCATATTCCGGATAAGATCCTACTTATATATCCGAAAAAAGAGACATGAATATAAACGGCCTACGATAATTAATAGGTCGCGTCTATATTAATCATATCTTGCGCCCTGTACGACAATGCTTAAACAAGCCAATAAATTGATTATCTATATTATTCAATTGCCCTTCATTCTCGCTGCTCCAAGAAAGAGAAAAGCAAGAATTAAAGAGAGAGAGAAAGAGGGGAGGAGGGAAAAAGAGAGGAGAGGGCAGGAAGAGGCGAGGGAGGTGAGGGTATGGAACGAAAGAGAGAGAGAGAGGAAGAGACAACTGGAAGAGAGAGAGAGAGAGAGATGAGAGCCTACTTGTACTGATGATGAGATGAGAGAGGCTGTTGATTGAGAGGAGAGAGGAGGAGGACGCACTTGATGACTTGAGAGGAACGAGCGATTAAGCCGATGAGATCTAAGGAGGTTGTAGGGAGGCGACAGGGAGGGTTCATCGGCGTTGTCTAGCGAGGATGAGAGGAGAAGTGTGAGGCCGAAGGATGAGAGAGTGATGGGTAGTGAAGGGAGAGATAGAGTCGATGATCCGTGTCTGATGAAGATATGGTAGTGCACTGATGTGTTCTAAACTTTGCAAACCGGCACGTTGGTCTGTCGTGTAACGTAGGATGCATTTGGAAGTCGACCTGAAGAAGCTCTGTGACCAAACGAGAAGAGACCGAAGTGAAAGAGAGAGCGTGATGGATGACGATGGGAGTGAGGAGAGGAGGAGAGAGAGAGAGCAGATGAGAGAAAGATGTTTTGCAGAAGACGTGAAGAGGCCTATCTGAGCGGAGGGAGAGAGCGAGAGATCGAGAGAGAGAGAGAGAGATAGAGAAAAGAGATAAAAGTCATGAAAGAGAGAGAGAGAGAGAAGGCGTGAGTAGAATAGCACGAGGATGAGAGCGCGAGAGAGCATGGAGGGTGGCAAGGGGGGGAGGAGAGAGCGAGGGTATGGGGGGGAGGAGAGAGACGACGGTGAAAAAGAAGAGTGACAGAGAAGTCGAAAGAGATGAGACTAAGAAAAAACAGACCGAAGTGAAGAAAATAGGAAAAAAGCTAGAAGAGAGACGGTGAATGAAGAGACAGAGAGAACGAGTAAAAGAAACAAGACCAGCACAAACCAGATGAAGAAAAG
>NW_020869625.1:1083519-1091078 GCF_003789085.1 Penaeus vannamei | reverse complement strand
CGTCCCTCCCCCTTTACAACTCACAACAAGACGCCGGCCGGGGACACAACACCGCCTCGTTATAATAAATAGCTTTCTCATTATAGAGTCAATGAGCAGGACGAGCCGCCCGCAGCCGCCCTCCCGCCCCGAACACAGACTGCTCTACATTATTAAATACCAATGCATAATAAATGGCTATTAACAATATCAACTCGTAAAGGTTATACATAAATGCAGTCAATAATGTCGAGTTTGGAACTGGTGGGGGGGGTGGGGGTGGACGGAGGTGGGGGGGGGGAGGGGTACTGGGAAGGGTGGGGTAGGGGGGGAGGGGGAAAAGAGGGAAGGGATATATAAGAAAAGAGAGGGGGGAGGGGGAGGAGAGAAAGAGAAAGCGGGGAGGGGAAAGGAGCGAGGGGTACTAGGAAGGGTGGGGTGGTGGGGGAAGGGGAAAAGAGGGGAAGGGAGATAAAAGAAAAGTGAGGGGGGAGGGGTGAAGAGAAACGGGAGGGAGAGAAAGGGAGCGAAAGGGGGGAAAGCGAAAACGAAAGGTGCTAGAGGAAGGGGAGAACGAAGGAGAGGGAGAGGAAGAGAGGAGGTTGGAGAGTCCCAAAGTACAGGAGAAAAGGAGGAGAAGAGGAGAGACGGGATAGGAAGAAGGAGAAGTAAATACCGAGAAGTGTGGACTGGGAATTGAATATGGAAAAAACTCTCAAGAATGCAAATAAAATATAAATAGTCTATTTCTACAACGCTCCACTAAACCAGCTTCTGCAAAATCAATCAGTTAATAAATAAAAATAAAATACTCTGTACGAAGGCATGAAAACGAATCGGATTAAAGAGCTATGCATTTAATATGATAGCGAGTTCATTTCGAGTGCATTTAGCCAAACCACAGCATCGCAGTGTTGCCTCAGTGTATGGCCACATACAGTACATATAATTGTGTGTGCGTGTGTGTGTCCCGCTCGCATCCGCATAGAACGATATACAGAGGAAAAAAAGGGGGGGGGGAACAAAGGGAAAAAAAAGGAAAAAAGACTAACAGAAAGAGAAAATGAACTAGCCAGGAACAAGTCCGGATCAGAATGCGAAAATGATAATTTCCTCAACAAACGCCGACTCAAGCGACGTGTCGATCAAGAGCGAGAGAGTCCCCCACGAGGCCGCGTCGCCGTCTCCCTCTGGACGCCTCCTCGCGCCCGCCCGCCCGCCGGCGCGACGCGGCTTCCAAACCCGCGTCGGGAACGCTGAGCGAGAATCACCAAGCAATGTTCCAGCCGCCGTTCGTCTTCAACGCTAATCCAAATGCTCTGACAAAGTAATGAACAGAAGCATGCTATTTACCTATATATCTATCTATATGTATGTATGTATATGTGTATATACCATACATATACATACATACATACATACATACATCATACTACATATTTATTTTATATATATACATATATATTATAATATATATATATATATATATATATATATATATAATATATACATATATACATTATATATATATATATAATATATATATATAATATTATATATATATATATATATATATATATATATATAATATAATATACATATACATACATATACATACACATACATATATACATATACACACATACAAACACACCACACACGCAGCACACACACACACACAAATATATGTGCGTGTGTTAACGAATGTCTGCCTAATAACAGACATTTCCAAAAGGTTCATCGCAAGACGCAGCCATCGAAGCCAAGACGCCAGAAGATAAAACAGGGCGACGCAAAAGCTCCCCCGAATAAGACCTTCAGCCGCCCTAAAATACAACCGAAAGATATCTAAAATACAGTAATCAGATGGTGTACAGCGCCCACCACGATGAGGGCGAAAGCTGAGAAGGCAGGGGGCGGCGAGAGGGAGAGGGAGAGGGGGGGGAGGGTAGATGTACAGAAATTACTCGAGATAGATAGGTAATTGGTGAGGAAGAGAGACGGAGAGGAAGGAAGGAAGGAGAGGGAAGGAAGGAAGGCAGCAAAGAACGGGAGTGAAGAAGGAAGGAGGGAAGGAATGAAGGAAGAAGCCGGGTGGAAGGGTGACGCGAGATATAGAGAAATAATAAAAAAAACAGAGATGGAGAAATACTAACTTTTCTTGTAAATCAAATTAGAGGAACGCACATATACAGAGAGAGAGAGAGAGAGATAGAGAGAGAGAGAGAGAGAGAGAGAGAGAGAGAGAGAGAGAGAGAGAGAGAGAGAGAGAGAGAGAGAGAGAGAAGAGAGAGAGAGAGAGAGAGAGGAAGGCTGCCTTGGGGAGAGGGGCCCGGCCCAGTAGCAGCGTGGAACACTGAAGGAGGCTCCATCGTCTCAACGGGGGGGGGGGAGGAGGGAGAAGCGGGTCCTCCGTGAACACCCAAGGGCATAGGGAGGGGAGGGTGCCCGGGTGGGTGGTGGGGGGGGGAAGGGATACAAGGGGAGAAGCGGAGAGAAGGAGGAGAAGTGAAGTTCTCTCTCCGCGTTAAGTATCTCTCTCTCTCTCTCTCTCTCTCTCTCTCTCTCTCTCTCCTCTCTCTCTCTCTCTCTCTCTCTCTCTCTCTCTCTCTCTCTCTTCTCTCTCTCTCTCTCCCTCAACCTGACACTGGTCCTTGCCCTAACCACAAGCATCGCCCTTCCTGCGCCGACCGAAGCGCCATTCATAAAACGGAGGCGCAATTCTCCCTCTCCACCGCCGTCGCTCGCAGGCGTCGGTACTGAGGCTCAGCCCTTGCGCGGATTCCTATAAGACGGCAAATTCTATCGCTAAACGCAAAAAAAAAAAAAAGCGCAAAATAAACAGGTTATGGCGCACCTACTGAAATTGGCCATTGTTGATGTTTCGTAAGAGTAAGAAGCAGAAGACGGAGGGATAAATGGAAAGAGAAGAGAAGTGGGTTCGTTTGCTTGTTCATTTGTATGTTTTTATTATGGAGAGAGCGGAAACGAGAAAGAGAAGAGAAGAAGAGAGAAAAGAAGAGAAGGAGGAGAGAGAGAGAGAAAGAGAGAGAAGAGAGAAGAGAAGAGAAAAGAAGAGAGAGAGAGAAGGAGAGAAAGAAGAAGAGAGACACACACCCAAGGACGGAGAGATATTCACCCCCTTCCCCACCTCCTTCTTTCATCCCCCCTCTCCCCCCCCCGTCTTCCCCCCCCCTCTGCCTCCCCCTACCCACCCACCCTTTCGCCGCGGCTGCCTGGCTGGATGCTACACATATTTCATGCATGTTCAATGGGATTACGGCCTGCCCGTCTCTCGGATCTGCCTGCCGCTGAATGCCGGGCAGATTCTGGAATTCTCAAACACCATCCAGTCAATGGGGCAGAGGCTCGTCCCGCCCCGCCCGCCCGCCCGCCTCGCACGGGTGTGGTGAACTCGGGCCATTCGGGCTTTTGTGGTGAGCTGCGGTTATTCGCCAGCTGTGATGACCTCGGGTCGTTTCTGGTGGCTGGTTCATTCGGGTTCGGTGGTGAAGTGGAAGACATCTGGGGTTTTGTGGCGAATTCCGGCTGTCGTGTGCGGAGTGGAGTTATTTTGATGGTGAATTTAGGCCGCTCCTTCCGGTTCTGAGGTGAAGTGGCGTTAGTCTGATTTTTGTGATGACCGCGAGGGCGCCTGGCTTTGTGGTGAGCTCGAGCTATTTCGGCCGCGGTGAACTCTCGCCGTTTCGGTCTCGTGACGATGCGTTTCTGGTCGCTTTGTATGTGTGGTTGAGCGCTTACAGGGGCGAAGTTTTGATGTTCTTCTTTCTCTCTCTCTCTCTCTCTCTCTCTCTCTCTCTCTCTCTCTCTCTCTCTCTCTCTCTCTCTCTCTCTCTCTCTCTCTCTCTCTCTCTCTCTCTCTCTCTCTCTCTCTCTCTCTCTCTCTCCTCTCTCTCTCCTCTCTCCCTCTCCCTCTCTCTCTCTCCCTCCCTCCCTCCCTCTCTCTTCTCTCTCTCTCTCTCTCTCTCTCTCCATTTTTTTCTTTTTCCTTTTTCATAGTGTGATGTCAACCAGCTGAACCGGAAATAATTTGAGTGATGGGTCGACGTGTTTGGTGGTGAAACAGCGCTCTAAGGAAGGGGAAGGGAAGTCCAGGGAGATGTGTTCGAATCTCACATATCCGGACATTCAGAAGAAAGGTACTAAAGCGCAGGTGTAATCGTATCCACCTTATCCTTTCCACAAGCCTTCGTTCCATTCCACTGACTTTGAGACTTTGAGCTTTTGTTCCTTGCCCACTCTCCCACTCCAATCTCTATCCTCTCCCTCCACCCACTCTCTCCTCCCCCTCCACCCACTCTCTCCTCTCGCCTCGCTCTCACCAACCCCGCCGCAAATCTCCCAAGCACCGCCTAACCAAACACGCCCACGCGCAAACACAACACACCCGCCCATCCGCCAACCCCGCCCCCCCCCCAGCTCACCCGCACCTAATAAATCCACACGTTCCCGCCCCGTCCTCCGACCTCACTATCGCTGCATCTACACCGGCAGCCGTACTATTTCTACCGCGCGGCCGCCCCTCCCGCGAGAGCCGCCATAAGACTTTGGTCAATCAGACGGGGCCCGGGACACCCAACCCCTTCACTCCCCTTCGCTTCCCTTCGCCCCCCCCACCCCTTCGCTGCCCCTTCAATCCTTACGCCACGTCTGCACGACTCCCGTGGGTCTACCCTTCCTATCTCCTGCTTGTTCCGGGGTCTTCCTGCCTCGTGCTACCTTCTGTTCTTCTTTTCTTTCCCTTGTCCCTCTTCCTCTAATTCTTTCTTTTTCTAATTCATCTTTTCTAATTCATCTTTTCTTTCTTTTCCTTTCTGTTTTCTTCTTCTTCTTCTTCCCCTTGTCCTTGTCCTTATCCTTATCCTTCTTCTTCCCCTTGTCCTTATCTTATCTTCTTCTTCTTCTTCTTCTATCGTTTCTTTCTTCTTCTCTTCTTATCCTTCTTCTTCTTCCCCTTGTCTTTATCCTTATCCTTCTTCTTCATCGTCTTCTTCTTCTTCAATATCATTATCATCATCATCACTTTCCATCACGATCATCAACATCACCTTATATTACTATTACCTTTTCTTCCTCTTCCTCTCTTTCTTCCCTTTCTTGTTCCTCTGATAGTTCATCTCAAACTTTTAATCTTCCTTTTCAACCTGTTTGCCTTCGCAATTTTCCTCTTATTCACACGTTTTTCTTCTTCCCTTTACGTAACATTTCAGGAGGAAGGCAAGAGGAGATTGAATGATGATGATGGTAGTAAGAATAGTATCTGTTGTAACGGTAGTAGGTGTAATAGCAGTAGTGGTAGTAGGAGGTGGGGGAGGAGGTGGGGGAGGAGTGGGGGAGATGGAGGTGGAAGTGGAGGAGGAGGAACAATAACTGGAGTAGGAGTAGTTGAAGTAGAAGGAAAAAGAGAAGGAGAAGGAGAGGGAGAAGAAGGAGAAAAGGGAAGAGAAGGAGAGGGACGCGAAGAAGAAGATGAAAAGGAAGAAAGAAGCAGGAAGTGGGGGGAGAAGGAGAAGGAAGAAGAGACAAGAAACCAGAGACACAAGCCAAGAAGAAAGAAAAGACCAAGCTAGAAAAAAAAATCCGAAACCAGGAACCAAAAGGCGGGCGCGAGAGAAGGAGAACCGATAGAGGCGTCTTCAGCGTGCCCCCCCACCCCACCCCACCCCACCCCCCGCCGTAACAAAGGCCCCAACCCGCCGGCCGGGAGTGCGAGCGAGGCCGCCCGACTCCTCCGTCCTGGGGAGTGGGCGAAGTCGGGCGCACTCGCACAGCCCGACGCCGGAGCCCACGCGCGCGCTCGCTCCCTGGCACTCGTGATGAGCACATTTCCCTTAAGCACATCATCAGCCGACACTCCGCTCCAAGTTTGCCTAAAGACGTCGCGAGTGGCGGGCCGGGGGAAGGGGGGAAGGGGGGAAGGGGGGAAGGGGTGGGGTGGGGGGGGGGGGAGGGCGGGTTCTTTCCTTCAGCTCTCGGGCGTCTGGTTTGTCTTTATCTACTCTGCTTTTCCTTTCTATCTCTTTTTTCTTTTCTGTTTCCTCTAATTCTCTTTGGCTCCGCTTTGTCTCTGTCTCTCCTCACGCACACTTTCTCCTTCTCCCTTATCTCCTTCTCTCTTTCCTCCTCTTAATATCTCAGCTTCCCTCCCTCCCTCCTTTTCCTCTCCTCCTCCTCTTTTTTCTCCTTCCTCTTCCTCCTCCTCCTCCTCCTCCTCTTCATCATCATCACACAATTACCATCATCATCCTCTTCCTCTTCTCCTCCTCTTCGTCTTCTCCCTCTTCCCCCTCCTCCGTGCTTATTCGCACTCCTCAGCCAGTCCTTCATTAACCCCTTCCCCAACTGGCCCTTCAACCTGTCAACTTCTCGCATCCTTCACGTGATCCTCGTCAATTTCAGCCTCTCCCTCCCCCTTCCCCCACTCCCCCCCCCCCCCGGCCGGCCCGTAGACTCACCCTGTTTTGTTTATGGATATTCCTTTGGCTCCGACTTCGGCTTCGGCAAGGTTGCTTTCTGGATATTCTGGCAATGAGTTCGTTATTTTTCCTCCATTATACTGCCGTTCTTATTGTTGTTCTTGTTATTGTTTATTATTTTCATTACTACTATTATCATCATTATTATCCTTTTTGTTATTACTAATATTATTATCGTAACCACTATCATTATCATCATCATTATTAACATCATCATTATCATTATGATCGTTGTTATTATCATGAACATTATCATGATCATTATTACTATCATTATCATTACCATCGTTATTGTTATCATTATTGTTTTTATGATCAGTATTAACATTAGTATTACAATCATTATCATTACTTTTACCATTATCATTATCATCACCAATATCAATATCATTATTATCACTATTATCATTATCATCGTTATTATTGTTATCAATATCATCATTATTATTCATATTTCTATCATTATCGCCACTATCATTTCCATTAACATTTTCTAGTATCAATATTGTTATTGCAATCATCACCATAACCACTGCTCCTGCTATCTTTAACACCATCACTAACACCATCATCCCCCTCACCACACCCACCACACCCGACACACCACCATACCCACCATTACCCTCACCACCACCTCACCTTCAAACAAAAGAAAATAAAAATCTCATTCTTAATCACCCTCTCCCTCTCTCTATCCCTCTCTCTCTCGCGCGCGTTATCCGGCCTCCTCCTCTTCCTCCTTCTGCCCTCCTCGTCATTCCACGCACGTTCTCTTAACCCAACATCTTCATTTTTCCAAATTCCTTTCCTAATTCATAGCCCATTTTTTTCTGTCCCGCCCCGCCGCCTCCTCGGCCCAAAATTCGCGTCTTCTTCACGATTTTTTCCCTTTAAATCTTATATGACTATTTCTATAAATAGAATGAGAGAAAGCGAGAGGGAGGAAGGGAGAGGAAGGGAGGGAGCGAGTGAGTGAAAAGTAGATAGATAGATAGAGAGAGAGAGAGAGAGAGAGAGAGAGAGAGAGAGAGAGAGAGAGAGAGAGAGAGAGAGAGAGAGAGAGAGAGAGAGAGAGAGAGAGAG
>NW_020869625.1:1071019-1073519 GCF_003789085.1 Penaeus vannamei | reverse complement strand
AACTATAGATGTCCATGCATACATAATTGGTACTTCACCCAACGGCATATCTCCGTCTTTGAGTAATTACACACTACAGGCACTCATCAAACGAACGCAAATTATAACACCCGCCAAATATCATTAGTGATCCCGAGTCGAGCAACTAGTAATAATAATGCGCTCCAAATAACATCAAATTGCAACATATGGTGTGACCCTCGATAGATCGCTCGCTCCGTTGTGCGACAGTCGGCGTTGATCCAATTACGGTTTCTCACGCCTTTAACTAGTCTCACCTCTCTCTCTCTCTCTTTCTTTCTTTTTTTCTTTCTTTCTTTTCTTCGCTCTCCTCGCTCTCTCTCTCTCTCTCTCTCTCTCTCTCTCTCTCTCTCTCTCTTCTCTCTCTTCTCTCTCTCTCTCTCTCTCTCTCTCTTCTCTCTCTCTCTCTCCTCTCTCTCTCTCTCTCTCTCTCTCTCTCTCTCTCTCTCTTCTCTCTCTCTCTCTCTCTTCTCTCTCTCTTCTCTCTCTCTCTCTCTCTTCTCTCTCTTTCTCTCTCTCTCTCTCACACACACACATCATTCTTACTGTTCCTTTCTTTATATACGAAAGAATGAGTAGAGAGCGAAAAAGGAGTGAGACACAAAGAAAGCAATACCAAAGAGAGGGAAAGGATGGAAGATGCAGAGACAAGGAGACAGAAAAGGAAAACAGATTACCCTTAGAAAAACGCGGATCCGCAGATAAGGACAAATGCAGATAAGGATGACGCAGAGGGAGCCACAGATAAAGACCCATTTATAAGAAAACGGACCAAAGATGAAGTAAAAACAGACACAGACAAAGACACAGACACAGACACTCGACGCCGCCCTCGCTGTCATGTATCCCGCTCCGGCACGTCGCGTCGCCCGCTCTCACGCCCACGATGTGAGGGCTCTGTGGGCGGAGGGCGCTTGTACGGGGGGTTCTCTTCGCAAAGGATTTATGTATATGTATGTATGTATATATGTGTGTATATATATATTTAGTATATAGGAAGAGAGATAGGCAAGGAAAAATGAATTGTTAGGGCCGCAGTAGAAAGAGAGAAAGTGAGAAAGAGAGAAATGATTAGGGTATTAAAGAATATAAGAATAGGAAAGAATATCATATCTTGAGAACAATATGAAGTAAGAGACAGACAGACAGATAGATAAATACAGACAGACAGATAGACAGAAAGTGAGAGGACCGAAAATGAGATCAAACCGCCAGGGAGAAAAATGGTAAGAGGAGAAAGAAGAGGAAGGGGAGCGGCAGACCCCCCCCTACCCCCCCCCCCCCCACCCCCCGAGAGCCGCCCTTGCATGAGCTATGTAACAGAAGCCGTGTAAGGTCTTCCTCTCAGCCCATTACCCTCCCTGTCGGCCCCCATTCGAAGCCCCATTCATGTGCGCCATCTTGAGCCCCGGTCAAGGTGACGGCGGCGACCCGACGTCACGCCCGGCCGTAACACCGCCGCTGACGCTGTCACATATCGCCTTCCGGAGCACGTCAGCCGCCTCCACGCCCGTGAGGCAGGGGCGGGGGACGGCGCTTGTATGGCGGTCCTCTCTTCACAGACTACGCCCATGGGGATTTATAGAAGCCGCTCACGCACATACAAGGAAACTCTATTCACATGTACACACACACACACACACACACACACACACACACACACACACACACACACACACACACACACACACACACACACACACACGACAGCTCAGATTCAAAACATTACAACGAAAAAAAAAACAAATAAAACAAGTTAGTTTCACATTATGCCCGCCTTAACACCAACAAAAACAACAACAACAGTAACAAAACAAAAACAAAAACTCAACCCCAATTCTCAAAGACAATGACTCATATTAGGTGAACACACCATTCGGAAGGGAAACAAAAACTGGGGAAGAAATCGGGTATAAGCAAACGGAAAGAAATCGTAATGCAAAATAAAATATAGACAAGGAAGAGTGGACAGAAAAAGAAAAAAACAAAAAACAACGAAAAAAAAACAACAAAATCAAAATAAAAAGGGGACAGAAAATGGGTTACGAGACACAAAGGTGAGGGGAAAATCACCACGAAGGAAGAGGAGAGAAATAGTCCGAGACGAGGGGGAAAAAAAGGAAGAAAAGAATCCGCACGCAGGAGGAGGAGAAATAAGCTGAGGAGAGGGGAAAAAAGTCGGGGAAAAAAGCCCACCGCGAGAGCGAGAGGCAGCCCGGCCAATTTCTCCGGCCCGCTCGCCGTGGAGGGACTGACATTAAATTTTTAAAAGTGGTGTTACAGCGGATGAAGACGATGCTAATGTATTCATGAGCCG
Source organism: Penaeus vannamei (assembly GCF_003789085.1). Classification (NCBI taxonomy): domain Eukaryota; kingdom Metazoa; phylum Arthropoda; class Malacostraca; order Decapoda; family Penaeidae; genus Penaeus; species Penaeus vannamei. Next base: position 1,071,181 of record NW_020869625.1, on the reverse strand, counting down.
CGCATGTACGGCAGGGAATGATCATTTCGTGGGAGTGACGCTGATTCTTTCTCCCTCCTTTTTGTATCTTTTATTATTACCATTACTCCGCAAATACTCCTCGGACGAACGGCAACGCTGGGCGCCGGCGGTGGGAGCCGCGAACGGTGTCTAATATTTCCC
>NW_020869625.1:1058519-1063519 GCF_003789085.1 Penaeus vannamei | reverse complement strand
GTTCTTCTCGTTTTAGATATAAAATAAGGGTATCTATCTTTATCAGTTCCTATCGCATTCTATTATCAAATCATTATCACGATTATTATTTATCATCATCAATTAATACTAAATATTATTTATTATCTATTTAGTATCATCATTACTTTTTATCAATTGAACAATTAATATTATTATTATATCATGTATTACTATCACCATCATAATACTAATTAACATTATCATTATCATCACAATCATAATAAATATTCACCATTTTCATTTCTACTGTTGTTGTTTTTACTGGAGTTATTACCGGTCATATCATCTCATCATCATCATTATCACCATCAATATCATCGTCACCATCACACGCATTATCCTCACCATCGCTGCAGTCATCACTATTACCTGTTCTATTACTCATTATCATTACGAAACTTAACATCATTATTTCTTTCATCATTACCATCATATTGAATAACACCCATGTTACTGTTGACAAGGAATGGGAGAATGTAGAAAGGAGAAGGATGAAGACGATGAAGAAGAAAATAAATGGAGAAAAAGAAAAGGAAGCAAAATAAGAAGAATAGATTTCAAAGAAGAAGAAGGAAATGAAGAAGAAGAAGGAAATTAAGAAGAAGAAGAAGGAAATGAAGAACAAGAAAACAAGAAGAACAAGAACTAAATAAATATATGTAGAAGAAGAGGAAGAACAAGAAAAAGAAGAAAAGAAGCAGAAGAAGAACAGGAAAGAGGAGGAGGAGGAGGATGAAGAAGAGGAGGAAGAAGAGGAGGAGGAGGGCAAGCCAAGCGTAGCGCGGCGCCTTCATCATCATAATCACACGTGGGCGGCGGACGGGCATCATACAGGCTGATTACCGCGTCCTGGGAGTGATGTCAGGAGAGTGAAGCGGGGAGCGGGGGAGGAACTCGCGTGTGAGCGGTTGTATTACTCGGCCTGCGGACTCTTCGTCGTCTAAGGTGGACCTGTTCCTGCCATTAATCTGCTGTATCTCTCTGTCTCTGTTTCTCTCTTTCTGTCTTTGTCTCTCTCTCTCTCTGTCTCTGTCTCTCTCTCTGTCTCTTGTCTATCTCTCTGTCTGTCTCTCTTTTCTCTCTCTCTCTCTCTCCTCTCTCTCTCTCTCTCTCTCTCTCTCTCTCTCGTCATCCGATCTACCACATAATGATATATCTTTCTACCAAGCCAGTTCCCTCATATGTATCTGTCTGCATATCCTTCCACTCTGTCTCTTGGTCTGGTCAGACATGCTTACGGTCTAAACCTGCCTGCCCGACAGCTGACTGGTCGACCGCTGACTGATAGCTTGACTTCCTCTATCTCACCCCCCCCCCATCAACCCCTACCAGGATCATTCAGACTTGGAACATTCATCACAACACAAAAGACCCGGATGTGGCTCTCACGCCCGCGATGCACCACGTGAAACGAAGATGATGGATTCTGTAACAGCGTCTAGGGCTGTCTGCTGCGAGGGAGAGGGAAGAGGAAGAGACACTTCTGCTCCGGCCGACAGAAGACGTTTTTAATACCGCAGAAAATATATAAGGTTTGCCCACGTAGTACATGTCAATTATATATCGGAGAGATGCTTCTGGCGAGCATATTTCCGGAACTTCCCCGAAAGTTAACATCCATCGCGAAGAGTCGCGACGTATTAACCTAGTTCCTCGCCCACTGTGGTATTTTTATTCCTCGCGTCGACACGGAATCGTTCGCCCCCATTCAGCAGGCGCCATAACTCTACGGTGTCCACTACCCACATTTAACTTACCACGGCTCCGATGACAACATAGTAGGGTTCAGCCACCTCGTAAAATCCTTAAAAACCTTCCATTCCTTACAGTCGTTAGCAGTAAGCCATGAAGAGTGGAGGGCGGAGGCGAGGCCCCTGGGGAAGTCCTGGTGAGGATATGAAGGAGCTGCCGGGGCCTCCAGGGCGTGAGGAGAGCAGAGGGGGCGATAAAGGGACGGGATGGACGCTAGCAAAGGCGCCCCGTAACTGTAAAATCCTTCATGATGGGGGAAGGAGGGGCACTGCAAACACTGTTGCATCTGTATGTCAACTCCCCCCCCCCCTCTCCCTCTCTCCCTCTCGCTTACTCACTCTAACTTTTCCCCAGTTCTCTCCTCTCCTTTCTCTCTATCTATCGCAATCGCTGTGATGAAGCTACATGTGAAAAAAAACCCTTTCTACTTCTCTTTCCTTCCTCCCTTTCCCTCTATTCCTTTCTTACCTTCCTTCTTTCCTCCCTTTCCTTCCTTCTCTGTCCTCCTTCTCTCCCCCCCCATTCAATTCTGAAGAAGCGCCAAAGGGAAGGAGTCAAGAGGTTACACACAAAAAAAAACTTACAAAGGGAGAGAAAACGTAACGAAAAGAGAAGAGCGCAGAGAGGAAGAAAGCCAAAGACGAAAGAAGAGAAGAGACGAGAGAGGATGAATATAGAGCGAGAAGGAGATGAGGAGAGAGGAGAGAGAGAGAGAGAGGATGAAGAGAGGGAGAGAAGAGGGAGAGCAGAGGATGAGACAAATGGGAAGAGAATTATAAAGAGAGAGAGAGAGAGAGAGAGAGAGAGAGGAAGAGAAGAGAGAGACGAGAGAGAAGAGAGAGAGAGAGAAGAGAGAGAGGAAAGAGGGAGAGAAGAAAAAGGAAGAGGAAAGAGAAAAGAGGAGAAAGAGAAAGAGATGAGAGAGAGACAGAGATTAAGAGAGAAAGAGAGAGAGGAGAGGAGAGAGAGCGGATGATAGAGAGAAGGTCCCGTGTGCTCGCTGGAACATCAGTAATCCTTATGGCCTGGTTGTAATACATTCATGAAAACTAGCAAGGCCATCATGCCGACCATACCATGCACACTCGGCTTCTGAACCCTCGTTACGCTTACAGGCCTTGCTCCTGCTTGTCTATCGGTGTGGCTGTCTGTCTATCGGTCGGTCAGAGCTGTCTGTCTCGGTCGGTCAGAACTGTCTGTTTTTCTACCTTTCTATCCGTCTGCCTCTATAGGAAATGCTCGTGATTTACCCTAAATAGGTACTATTAAGTCTCAATAGTCATTCATTCATCCACGTGATTGTCAAATACTCCATGGATATTGTAGTCATTTTATTTATTTTTTTATTTTATTCTTCATTATTTCTTTCTTTTTTGTTCTTTAAAGCCAACGGGTTGCCTGGCGTTCTGCTTCCCTGCCTGTGTATCTAGATTATTCAATTTCGCGTCAGCTTCCATCCCCAGCCAGTCCCTCGGCTCTTCTATCCTTGAGCCTCTCCTCTCCTCCTCCTCCTCCTCCTCTTCCCGCTTTCTTTTTCTCTTGAACTCCACTCCTGCTTCCGATCTCCTGGTTTTAGCAAGACAATGAATAGAAGTGCCCCCGTAATGGCCCTGACTTGCCATCCTTTGCAAACAAGAACCCGATAACAAAACAACTGAAAGCAATAAAAGCAAATTTCATTTACCTTTTTTTGTGTGTGTGTGATGCACTTGCACGTTGAACACAGGCGTGGGCATATATTTGTGTGTGTTTGTGTGTGTTTGTGTGTTTGTGTGTTGTGTTGTGTGTGGTGTGTGCCGTGGGTGTGGTTCGTGCCGTGTGCGTGTGCGTGTGCGTGTTGTGTGTGTGTGTGTGTGTGTGTGTGTGTGTGTGTGTGTGTGTGTGTGTGTGTTGTGTGTGTGTGTGTGTGTGTGTTGTGCGTGTGTGTGTGTGTGTGTGTGTGCGTGTGTGCGTGTGCGTGTGCGTGTGTGTGTGTGTGTGTGTTGTGTTGTGTGTGTGTGTGTGTGTGTGTGTGTGTGGTGTGTGTGTGTGAGTGTATGAGTGTGTGTGTGTGTGTTGTGTGTGTGTGCGAATACACACACACTATAGTCCCTCTGGTGGCTTGTATGCAAGAGCAAATGAAAAATAATTTTGAATTCGCTTCTTTATAATGTTTTAACACGAGTGGGACGTGAAGTTTAAAATGAAGTTACTAAACGAGCTAAACTAGGATAGGTTAGGCCTGATTATGGTTCATTTGGATTCATGTGTTTAAGTTTTTATTCCTGCTTATAAATATACAACCCCCTTCGTCCCTCCTCGCTTCTCGCTTCTTCTTTATATTTATTTTATTTATATATATATCTACATATATCTACATATATATATATATATATATATATATATATATATATATATATATATATATATATATGCATATATATATAATATATATATATATATATAATATTATATTATATACATATAATATATATATAATATATATATATATATATATATATATATATATATATATATATATATATATATATATATATATATACATATATACATATATATATATATATATATATATATATATATATATATATATATATATATATATATATATATATATAATATATATATAAATATACATATATATATACATATATATATATATATATATATTATATATATATAATATTATATATATATATATATAATATATATATATATATATATATATATAATATATATATAATATATATATATATATATACACACATACATACATACCATGTATATACCTATATACACATTTATATACATATATACACATAAACATAAATATATGTATGTATACTCACATGTATATATAAACATATATGTATACAGATATACATATATATAAATGTAGATATATACATACAGATAGAAATATAGATTTAAATTTAGCTAAGTAGAAAGTTCAAAGGCGCAATGGGGAATTAAGAACAAAACATAACAGAGGGACTTTAATCAAATAAAAATGAACACAAATTAGGAAAGGAGTAAAACCGGGCAATAAAAGGAGGATAAAAGGAAACACAGAGAGAGAGAACAGTTTGGGAGATGAAGAGAAAACGAGCAGAGGATAAGAATCGGACGATGTAACATAAATGAAAAAACGATAATAACGAAGATAGAAAAAAACATAAACACAAACAGAAAGAGATTAAAAGGAACAAAACAGTAGAAACAAAATA
>NW_020869625.1:1041019-1053519 GCF_003789085.1 Penaeus vannamei | reverse complement strand
GTCGGCGGGCGGGCTATTGCCTCGGGACCGCGATACACGCACATAAAACCACAGTTAAAGGGGACTTTAGAGTCAAAATCATTGGCATCCGACCTGTAACTCAGTAATACGCTCGCCCGCTCTGCATATTCATGGAGGGCCGCCCCCGACACTGTCCCAGGCCAACCCGCCATAAAGGACGCGCTTCCCACCCGCCCACCCGCACCACCTGGGGGAGGGGGGGCAGAGGGGAGAGGGACGACAGCGAGGGAAGACGGGGGGAGGGAGACAGCTGAGGGGAGAGGTGAGACTGGACAGAGAAGGTGATGAGGGCAGAGGCAAGAGGGGTGAAGAGAGAAGGCAAAGGGAAGAGGGCCCGATAAGGAGGGAGGAAGGGAGAGGGGACACGAGAGAGGAGGCACACTACTGCTTCCTCCTCCTGCACCTTTCTGTGACCCCGGAGAGGAAGGGGGCGAGAGAGGACACGTTCCCCATTTGTATATATTTTTCCTCCCGCAAGAAGGAGGAGGCAACAGCTTCACCGATTCAGGTCTTTCTCATTTTTCATGGTCTTCGGAAGGTAAAGCTGTCGAGTGACATTTTTCAATAAAATAATCAAAGCTTGGAGAGTGTCCTCCTTGTCCGCATTCCTTATACATCACTATTTCTCATTCACGCATGTGCAGAGGTACAAGCCCACACGCACACAAGGAAAATGGGAAGGAAAGAGGGAGTTAGGGAGAGAGGGAGGGAGGAAAAAAGAAAAAAAGAGAAGAGGAAGAAAAGGGAGGGAGAGGAGAGAGAAGAGAGAGGGAGAGAGAGAGAGAGAAGAGAGAGAGAGAGAGAGAGAGAGAGAGAGAGAGAGAGAGAGAGAGAGAGAGAGAGAGAGAGAGAGAGAGAGAGAGAGAGAGAGAGAGAGAGAGAGAAAGTTAAAGAGTTAAAAGAGCCAAAGAATAAAAATAAATTACCAGAAACCGACAGACGTTACCTGCTCCATAAACAAATCATCCAAACAAACACTAACTAAACAGACTAAACATAAAAGCTAAAAGACCCATTTACAAACAGACCAATTAAATACGAACCCGCGTCATTACACACGAATAAACACACACACACATACCTCCTGTACCTACCTATACACGCGCCTAAGATGAGAAAGTCACGCAAGTTTTGTAGCCTCATAAAGCCATTTAGTGTTGCTGTGTGGAGCCTAACGACACGGACCCCCTTTCCCGTCCTCAGAGTCAAGCAGTTGGATTAAAGTACAAAATAAATAGTTAAAACATCTATAAAAAGGGGTAATGGAGCGTGTATTTTCGCACGAACATCGTCTCCCGCGTTTGGGCTCGTTTGCTGAATAAAGGAAACTGGTGAGGATGGTACTAGTACTAGTACTGCTACTTGTATAATTAATGCTGTTGCTGCTCCTGATGATACTACTACTACTACCACTACTTTTACTACTACTACTACCACTACTACCACCACTACTATTACTATTACTACCACCACTACTACTATTACTACTACTACTACCACTACTACCACCATTACTATTACTACTACTACCACTACCACTACCACTACTACTACTACTACTATAATAATAATAATAACAGTAACAATAACAATAACAATAATCATTATCATCATCATTATTACTGATATCATTATCAACAACTTGGGGTAAAAGAACGTGTAGTATATATAGAAAACCAAAAAGCAAACCGAACTAAAAACAAAACAAACAAACAAACAAAACCAGACCAAAGAAGATCAAAGAACTAACGAAAAGGCCGAGGAAAGGACTGAGAAAAAATCGTCAAGAAAGTTCAAAGGATAAAGAGATAAAAGAAGACTAAAAAATAAAGTTGCAAAACGGGGAGAAGGAGAGAAGAAGAGCCTATATAAATGCACATTGCTTAATCCACTGATTAAATCCCACCACCTGATCCTTGACCTTGCCAGCCCCTCCCCTCTTTTATTCGCATTTCGCTTCTACTTTGTTCTCTCTCTCTCTCTCTCTCTTCTCTCTCTCTCTCTCTCTCTCTTCTCTTCTCTCTCCTCTCTCTCTCTCTCTCATCTTCTCTCTTCTTCTCTCTTCTTCTCTTCCATCTTCCTGTCCTTCTTCTCTCTCTCTCTCTCTCTCTCTCTCTCTCTCTCCCTCTCTCTCTCTCTCTCTCTCCTCTCTTCTCTCTCTCTCTCTTTCCTCTTCTTACAGCCCCTTCCCATTCCCCTCCCCTTGGACCCCTTCAACTCCATTTCGCTTCGCTACGGCCCCTTTCCACCCTCCCTTTCTCCCTCTGTCCCCTTCAACTTCCTCTTTTTAAACCCCTATCACTCTTAGTCTTCTCCCGGTCTCTCCCCTAGCTCCATTTCGCCCTCCCTATCTGACCCCTTCCGCCAGAGGCCCTCTCCCTACAGCCCCTTTTCCGTCCTCCCTTCTCCCTTTGTCCCCTTCGACTTCCCCTTCCTATAACTCCTCTCCCTTTAGCTCCCTCCAACTCTTCTTCCTTCCCTCTCGCCCCTTTCCCTACAGTTCCTTCCCTCTCTCCGTATTTCCTTCGTCTCCTTCAACATCTCTTCCTATACCCTCTCCTCCTCTCCTACAGCCCCTTGGCCCCTTATCCCTCCAACCCCTCATATCCTCTCCCTACTCTCCCTACAGCCCTCTCCCCTTGCCCCCCCATACCCTCCCTCTTCCCCTACCCCTTGCCCCCTTTCTCTTAACCCTCCCACAATACCCTCTCCCCTCCTCTCCCTACAGCCCTCCGGCGCCTCCCCCTCACTCCCACTCGGGCCTCATACCCCCCACCCCTTGACCCTCCCCTCCTCCTCCATAACCCCCAACCCCTTGGCCTCCCGCCTCCTCCCTCCCCCATAACCCACCCCTTGGTCCTCCCTCTCTCTCCCCCTCATCCCCTCACACTGGCCCTCCCTCCTCCCTCCCCATCCCCACCCCTTGGCCTTCCCTCCTCCCCATAACCCAGCCCCTTGCCTTCCTCCCTCCTCCCTTGGCTCCCCATAACCCCCAACCCCTTGGCCCTCCTCCTCCCCCTCCCACACTCCCCTAACCTTGCCCTCCCTTCCCCCCCCTTTCCGTTCGCCTCCGGATCGCCGACGAGACAAAGAGCAGAGACGCGCTCGCCTGTGACTGTCCATTAGCCACTCGGCGATTGGCTCCATGTGGCTGCTGCTGCCTCGCGTAACCCTAATAACCTTTGCTCTCACTCTAACCTTTCTCTCCCTTCTGCCCCTCCCCCTCTCCCCCTTCCTTCTTCTGTCCCCTCTATCTCTCTCCTCTCTCTCCCTCTTCCCCCTTCTTGTTCTATCCCTCTACCCTCTCCCCCTTCCTTCTCTGTCCCCTCTATTCTCTATCTCTCTCTCCTCTCCCTCTCTCCCCTTTCTTCTTCTAGGCCCTTCCCCCTCTACTCTTCCCCCTCTATCTCCTCTATCTCTCTCCCCTTTCCTCTTCTAAACCTCTACTTCCTCTCCCCCCTTCTTCTACTCCCCCCTACCTCCCCCTCTCCCCCTTCCTTCTTCTATCCCCTCTACTTTCTATCCCTCTACCTTCTTCTTCTCCCCTCTACCTCCCTCCTCCCCTCTCTTCCTCAGCCCCCCCCCCACCACCTCTTGATCCTCTGACCCTTTGGGATGACACGTTGTGGGAAACTTTTCTGTTATTTTTTTCTCGCATTCTTTCCTGTTTCTTTGTCTTTCTCTTCTTTCTCTCCTGTTTCGTTTTCTTTCTTTCCCTTTTTTATCTAAACTTGCCCGTATTCTTTCTTTTCTTTCTTTTTTTTTATCTTCTTTAACGAGATCAACTTTTTTTTTCCCTTTTGGCTTGATTCTTGTTATTATCAAAGCATTATGACCTTCTTCCCTTTCTTCCCTCTCTCAATCCTCTCCTTTTGTGCTCCCGTCTCTTCCCTTCGCATCCATTCTTCTCGTCTCCTTCTCCCCTTCGTACATGCTCACCTTTTATCAGCTGCTCCCCTTCCCACATTTATCCACTTGGCTCTTCCATTCACTCTTTCTGCTTTCGTTGTCTCCTTTCTCCTCCCTCTCCTTATTACCAAGACTATGCTCTGTCCTCTTTCGCTTAGTGAGTGTTGTTGCTGGCTCCCTCTTCCTCTTCTCCCTCGCTTCTCCCCCCTTTTGTCTCTCTGAATTCTGGCTCTGTCTTGTCTGTCTGTCTCTGTCTCTGTCTCTGTCTCTCTCTCTCTCTTCTCTCCAAGAAGCTGGCAAGGAATGGTGAAGATCAGCGTCACCCCCTCCTTCCTCCTTCTCCCCGTCCCCCCCCCTCCTTCTCTCTCCCCCCGCTTTTCCTCCCCTCCTCTCCTCTCCACTTCCAATTTCCTCCCCCCTCCTCCTCTCTTCCCCGCTCTTCCTCCCCCTCACCTCCACTCCTCCTCCTCCTCTCCTCCCCGCTTCCAATTCCCCCCTCCCCCCACCACCAGCACCTCCTCCTCCCCCTCTCCACGTCCCCCGCCTCCCCTCCCCCCGACACACATGAGAGGTAATAAGGAGTGTTGCAGACAGTTCCTTGACAAACGCCTCCCGCTTTATTGTGGACAGGGATGGGTGGGGCGGAGTGGGTGGGGGAGTGGGGGGTAAGTGGACGGAGTGGGGTGGGAGTGGGGGGCGGTGACTGGGGGAGGGAGGGGGAGGGTGGGATGGCGGAGAAGTCTCGCGCTCCGACTTTCTCCTTCGGTTTTCTCTTTGCCTCTCTTCGTCCTTCTTTTATCATTCCCTCTATTATCCTTCACTTCTGCGGTTACTGTTACTACAGTTATTAGAAGCTATTTATGATACTACTTTTGTCCTCCTCATCATAATTATCATTACTACCATTATCATCATTATTGGTATTATCAGCATCACTACCATTAATGTCATTACTTTCAATATTACTACTCCCGATACTAGTATTAGTACTATGACTAGTAATAATATCATATCAATATTCTTGATATTGATAGTAGCATCATTACCATTATCATCACTAGTATCATTATCATAATTATCATCATCTTTATTATAACTATTATCATCATCATTATCATTACCATTACCATCATTATCGTTATCATTACCATTACCATCATTATCATTATTACCATAATCATTACTAACATCATTATTGTTATAATTATCACTACTATCAAACATTATTACTATTACTACAACTACTACTACTATCATAACCATTAACATTATCATTGTTATTATTACCATCATCATCACCACTAACATGGTCCCTGTCTTCTTTATCATTACCATTATTACCATTACCACCTACACTACTGCTATTGTTCATTAATAATACTGATTAATGGTGTCATTGGATTATCACTCTCATAATGACAACTATGGTCACATTTTGTATCATTAATCTTTTTTTTTTTTTTTATTCCCCTTCTTCTCCTCTTCTCTTCTCCCTCTTTCTCTTATTTTTTTCTTATTCGTGTTTTCAATTTATCCCTCCCTCCTCCTCTGCCACTTATTTCTTCTCTTCCTCTTTCTCCTCCTCTCTTCTTCTTCTCCTTCTTCTTTTTCTCCTCTTCTTCTTCTTCTCCTCCCTCCTCCTCTTCCTCCTTCCTTTTCCTCCTTTTTCCTCCTCCTCTTCTTCCTCTTCTCCTCCTCCTCCTCTTCTTCTTCTTCTTCTCCCTCCCCTCTCTTCTTTTCCCTTCTCTCCTTCTTCTTCTTCTTCTTCTCCCTCCCCTCCTCCTCCTCCTCCTCCTCCTCTTCTCTTCTTTCTTCTCCCTCCCCCTCCTCTTCCTCCCCCATCCCCGATCTTGTTTAATTCTTCAGCACCAGCCCAACATTGATGAATGGCATTCCAACCAGTCCACTTTCTCCTCCTACTCCTCCTCCTCCTCCCCTTCCTCCTACTTCCCGTTTATCTTTTCTATTTCTTTCTCCACGTCCTTTGTTCTCATTGGGCGGAATGCCACGAAGGCTTGGAAAGGGCGGGGTAGGAAGAAAGGGACGGGTACAAGGAGACGAAGACGAAGGATAAGAAGGGGAAGGGGAGGGGGGGGGAGGAGAAGGAGGGAGCAGACGAAGACGAAGAATAAGAAGGGGAAAGGAGGGGAAGGGGGGGGAGGGGAGGGGAGGGGGAGGAGGAGAAGGAGGTGGAAGAAGAAGAGAGGAGGAGAAAGGAGAAGGATGAGGTGGAAGGAGAAGAGGAGGAGGAGGAAATAGGAAGAGGAGGAGGAATACGGAGAGGAGGAAGAGGAAGAATAAGAAGAGGAGGAGGAGGAGAGAGGAGAAGGAGAGGAAGCGGAGGAGTTAGACGGGGGAAAGGGGCGAGCATTCGTGGCGGAGAGGGGGCAAAGGAGAGGAGGCAAATAGGAGAATGACGACGAGGCAGAGGTGGGCAGAGGAAGGCGGGGGGGGGGGGGGGGGGGGGGAGCGAACGGAATGCCGGGCCAGACATTGATCTTCAATTTAATGTACTGGATTTTTACGATAAGGCCGAAATCCGCCGCTAAACTAGTCAAGTGCCGCGAATTCCCGCCCACGCGACCACGCCCTCGAGCTCCCGCTGGGCGCCGCTTTCGCAACTTTCCTTTCGCATACGGCTGGCTCTCGACGCGGACACTGAACGACATCTACTCTTGATCATCATGTCGAAAGTCTATCGAAGCCCCACCCACCCCTTCCAGAGCCAGACACCACACCAGCGCCCATGTGCACACGAATGCAACACGCACGTCGACATTCACACGAAATGTAAACAGATACAACCACGGACAGACACACACACACACACACACACACACACACACAACACACAAACACACACACACACACACACACACACACACACACACACACACACACACACACACACACTACACACAACACACACACACACACACACACACACACACACACACACACACACACACACACACACACACACACACACACACACACACACACACACACACACACACAAACACACACCCACACACACATACAAACACACGCACACACACATCTGCGCGCACCAACTCTCGCCGTGTCAATAGTCAACAAACGCCCATCGCGTATGACGTAAATAGAACGCATATCTTTACAACGAAATACTCCGGTAAAGACAGGCATTGATCCGGGCCACTAATGGTCACCTGCTGCAGTATTCACTCATTGACTGTAATCCACTAAGCGACATGACGGTAAACATACACACATGCATGCATAACCTGATGCACACGCATGCGCACACGTGTAAACACACAAGCACGTATAAGCCAGCGTGTGAAAATGCTACAAAATACTCGAACGCGCGCGCACACACACATGCACGCCCGTGCACGCACGCACACACAAGCGCACACATACACAAAAAAACACGTACACGCACATACACACACGCGCACACACACACACACACACACACACTCACACATACACACACGTGTCGTGCAGACACACAAGGAGGAGATAAGGGAGGAAATAAAGGCAACCAAAAGGAAGGAAGAGAGGAAAACAGAAACGAAGGAAAGAAACGGTAAAGAGGAAGAGAGAGAGAGAGAGAGAGAGAGAGAGAGAGAGAGAGAGAGAGAGAGAGAGAGAGAGAGAGAGAGAGAGAGAGAGAGAGAGAGAGAGAGAGAGAGAGAGAGAGAGAGAGAGAGAGAGAGACAGACAGACAGAAAGCCAGTCAGAGATACAGAGAGAGGGGGGGGGAGAGCATTTTGTTAAAGGAACAATAGAATAATAACAAAACGACAGGAGAATAATGATAACGCAAACAATCAACATTCCGAACGCCAATAAAAGAACACACACGAAGAACACGTCGGAGAACAAGACGGGATGTGTGACAGCAACGGATACATCACAATTAGAGCAACTTACGTAATGAAATGAACAATTACGGCTCTGCCCCTGGGAAGCCTACCCCCCCACTCCCAAATCCTGCCCCCCCTTCGCCTCCCCTTCCCCCCCTCCCCCTACCTCCCTGCCAGACAACCCCCCCCCCTCGAGCTGAAACTCATCGGACCCCCACCCCTATCCTGGTACCCTACCCCTACCTGTGCCATCTCCATCCCAATTCTTGCCTCCAACCCTGCCCCACATCCCCTCCCTACGCCTATCCCTACCCGTATCCACCCCTGCCATGCCTCTGCCTCTGCTACCACCCATCCCTACCCCTACACTACCACTGCCTTGCCCCTCCTCCTACCCCTGCTCCAGCCTTACTCCTTCCACCTATCCCTGTCCCTCTGCCTTACCCCTCCACCTATCCCTCCCCTGGCCCTACCCCTTCACCATCCCTACCCATGCCTACCCCCTCACCTATCCCTACCCTTGTCCTTACCCCCTCCTCCTATCCCTACCCTGCCTTACCGCCTCCACCTATCCCTACCCCTACCTCATCCCTCCCCTCGCCAGTGCCTATTCCCCCCCATCCCCACCCCTACCCAGCCCCTCGCCACGGGACCTCCGCCTAAATTGCCGTCTACATCACTGTCTTACCGGCAGGCTGGATCTTTTCTTAATTACCGACATTATGTTGTACACGTCGTTGTTTTAAGCCTTTATTGCCCCCTTTCCAACCCCCTCCTTCTTTCTCTTTTTCCTTCGGCTCTTTTTTTTTATTCGTGTTCCATCTTCTTCTTCTTCTCCTTTTCTTTTTTCTAATTTCACTTTCGCTCTTACTTTTCTTCTTTTTATCATTATTTCCCTAGTTCTCCCCTTCCCCCTTTCCAGTCTCCTCCTTCTTTCTCTTTTCCTTCGGCTCTCTCTTTTATTCTTGTCCATCTTCCACTTCTTCTTCTCTTTTCATTTTTTTCTATTTCACTTTCGCTCTTACTTTCTCTTCTTTTCATCATTATCTCCCTAGTTCTTTCTCTCCTCTTTCTTACACCATCCCTCAGATTCCTAAAATTATGTCCCTCCAAAAAATTCCCTAAACAGACTACTCACAAAACCAAACAAAATATATAATGATGATAATGATAACCCCCAAAAATATAAAAAAAATATAAATATAAAAAAAAAACATATCAATATTTACACCGATAAGAAATCCGCATAAATACATTGTTTATTCTCCTTTTATATATAATTGACTCGCCATTTTTCGCTTTTACAATAAACATCAAAGATATTTTGTGCGCAACTTCTTTCTCTCGCGTAATTATGGGAAGAAGCTATTCGAGATTATAAGAAAGATATTTGTGATATTCATGTGTTCTTGAAAAAATAATCATTGTCTGTAATTCATATTTGTGTCTACTTTATTTCTTTGCGTTCATCTCCTCTTGCCATTTTCTAATCTTTCTTCTTCTTTCTTCTTTCTTCTCTCTCACGATCCTTCTCTCTCTCTCTTTCTTCTCTCTCTCTCTCTGCATTCCTTCCCTCTCTCTTCGCTCATTCGTTTCTCTTTCCGCTCCTTCCTCTCTCTTCCACTCTTTCCCCTCTCTTTCATCTCTTTCCATCTCCTCTGCCTCTCTTCCTCTACCTCCTAACCTACGCTCTCACTACACTTCCTTACTCTTTCCTCCACAACCTCCTCCTCTGATCTCCTTCCTTCCTATCCTCCTTTCCCTTTCTCTCTCCCTCCTCCTCCTGCCCCTCCTTCCTCTTATCCTCTCCCTCCCCCTCCTTCCCTCTTCCTTCACCTCCCTCCTCCTCTCCCTCCCCTCCTTCCCTCACCTCTTCTCCTCCCCTCCTTCCCCCATTCTCTCTCTTTCTCTCTCCTTCCCCTCTTTTCCCCTCCTTCCACCCCTTTCATGATCGAGTGGTTCAGGAAGTTGATCATTAATTACGTATCACCACCGTTGGAAGTCTGCCAACCGGCCTTCCACCACAATGAGGGCGATGCTTGTATATACATAAGTCGGCAAGCAATTAGAAAAAGCATTAAAGCACTGGTAGACCGATGCCGAAAGAGGGTAGGGGTGGGGGTGGGGGTGGGGGTGGGGGTGGGGGTGGGGTTGGGGTAGGGGTAGGGGTAGGGGTAGGGGTAGGGGGTAGGGGTAGGGGTAGGGGTAGGGGTTAAGGGGTATGGGGGGCGGTAAGGGTAGGGGTAGGGTAGGGTAGGGTAGGGCAGGGAAAGGGTAAGGGGTAGGGGGTAGGGGGAGTGGGTAGGTCGGGTAGGTGGTGGGGGGGTGCATCTCCGCATTTATTTTTTATTAGGGGTGAACGTGAGGATAATGTTCAATAGGGAAACAGTGACAAATGATTATATTAATGATGATGATGAGTTGGGATTCCATTGTTGGCTGCCGTTGATTGGTGATGATAAGTGATTTAACATGAATTGGTAATTAAACCAGGTCATGTTTATCAATAGCGGATGATGATGGTGATTGATATGATAGATGATGATGATGATGATATGATGATGATGATGATGATGATTGATGTATGATGATGTTGTGGTCGACCGACGATAACGATGAACGATGAGAATGANGAGAGAGAGAGAGGAAGAGAAGGAGAGAGAGAGAGAGAGAGAGAGAGAGAGAGAGAGACGAGAGAGATGAGAGAGAGAGAGAGAGAGAGAGAGAGAGAGAGAGAGAGACGAGAGAGAGAGAGAGAGAGAGAGAGAGAGAGAGAGAGAGAGAGAAGACGAGAGAGAGAGACGGAGAGAGAGAGAGAGAGGAGAGAGAGAGAGAGAGAGAAGAGAGAGAAGAGAGAGAGAGAGAGGAGAGAGAGAGAGAGAGAAGAGAGAGATAGAGAGAGAGGAGAGAGAGAGAGAGAGAGAGAGAGAGAGAGAGAGAGAGGAGAGAGAGAGAGAGAGAGAGAGAGAGAGAAATTAATTTTGGCTTTAGCTGTATAAGATACAGAGAGGTCCGGGTGAGTAATAGGCTTTGTTGGGCGTGGAAAGAGGGGGGGGGTCAAAATAGTGAGTAATGAAGGACGAGTAATAAAGGGAACGGGAAGGGAGACGGAGACGGAGATGGGGAGGGAGGGGGAGAGGGAGAGGGAAAGGAGTGGCGCTTGAGGTGGATAAAAAGGTAACATGTAAAGAGGGGGGAGGTTGATATGTTCTTTGTGGTCAGTGTTAAGAAGTGTGAGTAATGGGAAATGATGGAGGGACAGTAAGGTTAATAGGAGGGAAGGATAAACGTTCAATTGATAGATATGTAAAATAGCATTGAAAACCGTATTTTTTAGTAAAGAAAACGATTAACAGGAAGGTGAATGAAAGAAAAAAGTCAGATCATTGATAACGATGAGAAGAATAAACTGTGTTAGTTCGGTAGACTGCTTAAATACAGTAGATTGAATAGAAAATGGCAAAATCCAAGATTATCAAAGGAAAGCCGAAGGGCCGTAGCGGAGGCAACAAACAAGTGAAGATCTGATGGGCCGAAGGAGAGGGTTTGTGAGGGCAGCGATCGGCGGTGAATTTTCCCCATGTGTCAGGCTTGAAATGGGTGGCGGCTTATCTTCGTTGTATGTGACTGATACCGTGGCATGCAAACATTGTCTCTTATCTCTTGTTGTAAATTGTCCAGATTAAGTGCTATTATCAAAGTTATCTTATAGCGTAGCGATGTCTAGTGATATAACATATGGATATGGTAATTGTCTAATTACCAAAATAGTTCATAAGAATAAACAGGCATCAGATTTCAGTCATTTAGTTACACAGGGACCAAGATGCGTGATTGTTGCATGGTTACGTTGTGTTATCGGCTCTCTTCGCCCTGTTCAGTTCTACTAGGCAACTCAAAATGGCTTTTTGGCATCATGGTCAGTGTCGAAGCTATTGTATAATGAATGTCTCTGAGACATTCATTGTTAGGATTACCAAGGGAACTATCTGGTCCACGTGTTTAGGATGTTTTCAGAGTCCCGAGTCAAAAGTCTTTGGGAAAAGCAATTGTTCTTACAGTGGCAAGGGGCTAATGTCCTTCGAAGCGTATGTTCGATCATAAGAGAACGACGAAAGAATAAGGAAAACCCGGTTCGACAGTACAAAAGCATCCTCCAAACAGGTAAGCAACGTTTCTAAGCTGGCAAATGTTTTCGGGTGCCTGCACTTCTTGGCAACGTTTGTGGCACCAGGGGGGCGTGGCTGACGGGTTACAGCCCCTCCCGGATGCCCGCCGTCCACACGCCACCTCTCGCTCCCGGATACCTGGCCGCTGGTGCTACTATATCTTGGGCAACGCTCAGGTACGACCACAGTCCCGCTCCACCTGCAGTCTCGCTACCACGTCTCTGGTGTGTGTGTGTGTGTGTGTACTGAAGTGCCCGCGTATTGTGTGGTCACAGTGGAACGAGTGCCACAGTAGCTTCCGGGAGAAGCCTCTTTTAGAGTGCCACGTCGCCGCAGGTGTGTCGATTGCGGCGACGACCGCTGACGAGGAACGGTGCCTTTTGATATCTTGATAAGCCGCATGCTGGACTTAATGATGCAGATAGTGGGCGTCGCTTGGTGCGTGTATGTATGTGTGTGAGCGTGTGAGTGTGGGGTGCGTGTTATAGCACATGGGGGCGGGTGGCCACGCAGAGCGTAGGTGGACGTAGTCGTGTGTACGCCGCTT
>NW_020869625.1:1015298-1022886 GCF_003789085.1 Penaeus vannamei | reverse complement strand
TTCAGCATATCCGTTTCAAAAAAAAAAAAAAAAAAAAAAAAAAAAAAAAAAAAAAAAAAAAAGTGCAGCAATATCAATAACAACTAAAACAACAGCAATAACAACAACAACACACTCTCTCTCTATCTATCTCTGATTATCTATCGAACAACAGCTACAACACGAGCAACTAAAGCAACATCAACACCAACCTAAGAACGCCTTGGCCATCTCTTTTTTTCCCTTCTCATATTTCTCCCAATAAACCAATAACCGCAGATTTTGCATTTCCACAACCACCTATACTCTCGGGCTTATTATTCTCATTATTAAGGAGGACCATCCCCTAGCAATCTATCTCTATATCTATCTGTCTGTCTGTCTCTCCCCCCCCCCCCCCGCCTCTGTGTGTGAGTGTGTGTGTTTTCTGTGTCTTTCTCTCTCCCTCTGTCTGTCTGTCTGTCTGTCTCTCTCTCTCTCTCTCTCTCTCTCTCTCTCTCTCTCTCTCTCTCTTTTCCTGTCTCTCTCTGTTGCTATCCAATTATCTAACCATCCATTTATCTATCCATCTACTTGCCTCTCTAACTACCTACAAGGATATGTTCCCAATTAGAGTTTAATTACTGATGAATAAACCAAATGATATTAATCTTTTGAAATGAAATCGTCAAAGAGAAAGAGAAAAAAATACGTTAATACCCTTAAATAATAATACTTTAAACTCACTTCATAAAATTAAATACATGAACATCTTTGATCTTATAATCTTATTAATGAGATCGCTATGATTCATTCCGCTTTTTCTTTAAAAGTGTGATCGATTGCAAAATAAATACACCAAAAATCCAAAGATTAAAAAAATAATAATAAAAAATAAAAAATAGCTGATAATTTACAGAGAAAGAGGCAAATAGATAGATGGATAGATAGAGACTTGATATAAATGAATGAATATATCAACAATAATAGCTATTCGGGAATGGACTAGTCATCCAAAAAAAAAAAAAAAAAAAAAAAAAAAAAAAAAAAAACAGGAGAGAAAATCAGTATGATGTGGTGGAAAGGAGAAAAATAAAAAAGGAAAAATATAGCAGTTTCATGAATATAGATTTGCTATTTATTTGAAGAGATTTATGCGCAATTCAGTACATTACTTTATAAATGGAATTGGAGAGAGAGATAGCGTGAGGGAGAGAGAGAGAGAGAGAGAGAGAGAGAGAGAGAGAGAGAGAGAGAGAAGGGAGGGAGAGAGAGAGAAAATGTGAAAGAGAAAGGGAAGGAGGGAAGGAGGGAGGAGAGAGGGAAAGAGGAAGAGAGGGAGAAGAGAAGAGAAGATGAGGGAGGAAGGGAGAGGGAGGGAGGGGGAGGGAGAAAGAGGAGAGGAAGAGAGAGAGAGAGAGAGAATGAAATCCAACAAGTAATTGTGTATTTGTACGCGCATCCGCACCTCCAACATGCTTTGCCTAATCTAGTTAAAAAAAAAAAAAAAAAAAAACGATAAGAATACATAAAACAGAAAAGAGTTCTTCCCAATATAAATCTTAATTCTTCTTCTTGTTCCTTTACATTTATCTTTTTTACTGTTGCTGGTTTTCCTGTCGTTTTTTAGCATTGTCTTTGTCTGATTCTTATAATTTCTTACTGCTGACACCAAGAATATTTTCTGTTGGTCTTTCGAGAAAAATGGTTTTATCATCACCACCAGTCCCTTTATGCTATTATCGTCCTTATAAGATCTGTATTTAATGCAGCTTCTACTTCCATTACTACCATTATTGTTAGTATTACCATAATCATAAATTTATTGTATCATTATCATTACTATTACTTTTATCATCATCATAATCATTATGATTATTATCATCAATTATACTGATATCTTTATTCAAACAATAACGTTTTTTTATGATTGTTGTTCAGCGTCCATTGCAAATATTTGTTTGAGATAGACAAGTAAGTTGAGCAAACTTCATATAGTGTCCGGTTCTCGAGATATCGGAATGTAAATACACTGGGACGCGTACACAAAACACTGCACGCACACACACACACACACACACACACACACACACACACACACACACACACACACACACACACACACACACACATACACACGCAACACACACACACACACACACACACACACACACACACACACACACACACACACACACACGCACACACACACACCACAAACACACAGATCCAGCTAAATCCATTTCCCCCTTTGCATATCGGCTTCTTCCATTTCCCCCTCGGCCTCCCTAGTACAAGAAACGATTAAAATTTGTTCCAGATTTTCTTTATTCGAAAACGCTCGTCCAGTCAAATCCACACCAAATGCTGCACTTCGTTGGGTTTTTAATTATATATATTCCGATTTTCACCTTCAATGTCTAGTTCTCGATATGATGATGATGATGATTGTGATGATGATGGTGATGATGATGATGATGATGATGATGATGATGATGATGATGATGATGATGATAATGTTGATAATGATGATGATAATGATGATGATAATGATGATGATGATGATGATGATAAATAATAATAATACATTAATAAACATTAATAAACAGGATTTTCCTCAATCACAGAAAGGTAAGATTAACATCAAGTTATCATCTTCGGTATTAGATAAAAATTAGCTTTCTTTATGCATCCTTAAATTAATTCATGAAATTATAAATCTGTGTCATCGCTTTTAATAATATGCATATGCAGTATCACTTTATTTGCACACTTGGTTTCCTCATTTTAATTGGGGAACATGTTTGTATCTATTTATGCGTTTGTCTGTTTGTCTGTCTTTCTATCTCCCTCACTTTCTCTTCTCTTCTCTCTCTCTCTCTCTCTCTCTCTCTCTCTCTCTCTCTCTCTCTCTCTCTCTCTCTCTCTCACACACACACACACACACACACACACAAAACAACAACTGTCTTTCTTCCATACATACTTTCTCACCCTCTCTCTTTGACTCTCTCTCTCTCCTCCTCTCTCTCTCTCTCTCTCTCTCTCTCTCTCTCTCTCCTCTCTCTCTCTCTCTCTCTCTCTCTCTCTCTCTCTCTTTCTCTCTCTCTCATGTCTGTCTCTTCTCTCTCTCTCTCTGACTCTCTCTCTCTCTCTCTCTCTCTACCTCTCTCTCGCGCGCACCTTTATCCATTTAACTGCTCGCCTTCTCTCTCAGACAAGGAAGGCCCTCACTCGTTTCCGGGAAATTCGACATCGGAGACCGCTTGCTTTTCGTTTCTCAAGAAAGTCAAGGAAATAACGATGCAACTTGAGGAGAGAACGCCAGTCTGTCGCTCCTGCTGCTGATGGCGGTGGCTGGGATGGCGTTATTATATGGGATTTTAAATAAGTACAATATGTCTATACACACGCGCGCGCACGCATTTGTGTATATGTATTTGTATTATTATTATTTTAGTCATCATCGTTATCGTTTTCATTACTGTTATCGTTATTGTTATTGGCAGTATCATTATTTTCATTATCATTATCATTATTGCGATCATCATTGTGACTTAACATTTGACATCCTACCTAGCGGAGAGAGGAAGAGGGAGAACAGGTATTTCTGGAGAAATTCCCGGATCTTTGGGTCTTTTATCACGGGTCTAAGTTGAGCTTGGAACTAATGAGAAGTTGTTATACTATAGCACAAAAAAAAGAAAAAAAAAAAAATCTGCTATTCCATCATTTATTGAGTATCTCCTCTCTCTATTCTTCACGAGTAGAGTTGGCCGTTACAACATAAACCTCAACAAACAACAAAATTCATCGATACAGTCATAAAAAACGCATAATAAATCAGTATTAATAACGTACATGACAATAAGAACCACGCCTTTTTCCATGTTTCAAAGTCCCTAGATTTTTTATTTATTTTTTTTTTATTTATTTTTTTTTTTTGCAATACGACGTACCCATGATGCAGACGAGCGAGTGCAAGCTCTGCAATCAGTTGGCGATACCATTGAAATCACCAACACTCAGGTACACAGGTAAAAGATTTCACACTCGGGGCAAGAAGGTGCTAACAAGTACCTTCGACAACCCTGTGGACTGTCTGAACAAGTCGTAAGGGACTGGGTACAAAATGCAAAAAATTTTACCTATCGTTGAATATGATATTATGTGTCGTGGTATTTCGGTTTGAGAAATTAATTGAATTGACAGGTGTGCAACAGGTACGACGAGGCTCATTGTGGTGTGAGTTATTAGATGATGATGATTATGATGGTAATGATTATGATGGTGATGATTATGACGGTAATGATTATGATGGTAATGATTATGATGGTGATGATTATGATGGTGATGATGAAGTTGATGATGATGGTGATGAGGATGAGGACGATGGTGATGATGTTGAGGATGAGGACGATGGTGATGATGAAGTTGATGATGATGATGATTGATGAATGAGGATGAATGATGATGAATATGGTGATTGAATGAAATAAATATGATAACGATGGAGACAATAATCATATTGCTACTAATAATAACAACAATAACTCAACTAATGAAATAACAAAAGCAGCCTACATCACCGAAGACAGCGGCCCCCCAGGCAAGGTACCGAGCAATGTCACTCAGGGAAGTAAAAAGCCCCGCCCACGCCCAGTTGACCTCCGGAAGCTGTCTGCACAAACCAGGCAGAGCAAAAACTAGACCGCTAATTCGCTCATTTCTGTCGTTCTGAGAATAGGCCTACAATAGATGATGTCTTGTTATTACAGGTCTTGCATTAGGCCTATGTAACAGATTACGAACATCATGAGATAAAAAAAAATATATATATAAAAAATTATACACCGTTAGTACTGTACTAAGATCGTTTGTAGACTTTTGTAATCAACAAAATACATATTCTTGGTGAACCTTACATTACCGGCAAAGAATCAGTAGGGTGTACCCTCCCCCACTTCCTCCTCCCCCGTCTGTCAATCAGTCTATCTACCTTGTTCGTATGCTCAGATTTTCAATTCTCTACCTGAGCACTTTTTTTCTGTTACTCCTAACTCTCTATAAATGATGTGTTTGATACAGTTCGTTCAATTCGCACGTTCTTCTGTGGAGCCTTTCAATTCGCTAAACTCTACGTCATGATGGCAGCGTCTACACTGAGTCAACATAGCAACATACTCGGTCAAGTTACCAGTCAACATACACCCGCATAGGCTCGTGCGGGGAAGGTGGGGGTGAAGGAATTCCAACTGACGTAAAACATTCTTTCACTTGCTCCGCTTTCTCTCTCTCTCTCACTCTCTCTCACTCTCTTTCTCTTTCTCTTTCTCTTCTCTCTCTCTCTCTCTCTCACCTCTCTATTTCTCTTCACCTCTCATCTCTTTCTCACACTCTCACTCTCACTCTCTCTCTCTCTCTCTCTCACACTCTCTCTCTCTCACTCACTCTCACACACACAGCTCTCACTCACTCACACTCACTCTTCTCACACTCACTCTCTCTCTCTCTGTCACCTCACCCTCTCTCTTCACTCACACTCTCTCTCCTCTCCTCTCCATTCTCTCACTCCCTCTCTCTCACTCTCACTCTCACACTCAACTCTCTCTCTCACCACACACACCACCACCAAACAAAATCGATATGAAAGGTAAAACTGTTATATCAAAGGTGCATTTTTCTCTTTGTGTCCATTCAACGGAAATCAATAAAATGTTTAGCTATCTTTTATAGAACTTATGTACGGAGGTTATATGTACGTATTATGCATATATGTACACATATGTATAGTTATATATATAGATTATGAAAATATTATCCACACGCCGTTTTCGTTTGATAATAGTAATTAGGATTCTAATACTAATATAATATTGTTTTAATGCTGATAACAACAGCAGCAACAGAATATCAAATATCAATAATGAAATCATCAGTTTTTATCTTTAATGATGATGATGATATGATGATGATGATGATGATGATGGATGATGATGATGATGATGATGATTGATGATGATGATGATGAATGATGATGATGATGATGATGATGATGATGATGACATGATGATGATGATGATGATGATGATTGATGATATGATGATGATGATAATGATAATGATAATGAATAATATAATGATAATGATAATATGATGATGATGAATGATGATGATGATGATGATGATGATGATGATGATGATGATGATGATGATGATGAATGATGATGATGATGATGATGATGATGATTATGATGATGATGATATGAGATGATGATGATGATGATGATGATGATATGATGATTATGATGATGATATGATATGATTATGATTATGATTATGATGATATGATGATATGATGATGATGATGATGATGATATTGATGATATTAATGATATGATTATGATATATGATTATGATTTGATGAGATGATGATGATGATACCAAAACCACACCTTTAATCACAATCATAACATAATGCAAAACAAATGATAACAGAAGTAATAATAATAACGGTAAGAACGAAAATACAAGCAATTTACGTATTAATTAAAGAGCAAAGATCACAAGAATCGCGGAATCATCTGAAGCGAAGGCAATTTGGCCAACAAAGACATGAGAAAGGGGGGGCGGAGTTGCTCTTTCTGATGCGTTTTGTTTGAGGAGAGGGAGAGAGAGGGAGGTCTTCTCTCTTTCTTCTCGTTTTCTTCCTCCATCTTCTTCTCTTTTTCTTTCTTTCTTCCACTTTCTCTTTCTCTCTTTTCTTGCCATCTTTTCTCTCCTTTACATTTCTGTCTTTGTCTCTTTCTCTCTAAATCAATTATTCTCTCCCCCTCTCTCTCTCTCTCTATCTATCTATCTTCTCTCTCTCTCTCTCTTTGTTCACAATATTACAATGATCTGTCAACCATAGCTCAAAATTGCCTTCTTGTTCAATACGCCCATGATTCACAATTTCTCTGTAAATAACTTAGATGAACTGATAAAAAAGACCCAGGAGACACTTTCACAAGTACAAGGATACTTTGACACAAATGGCCTTAAGATAAATCCAGATAAGACACAATGTATCTTCATAGGTAGTCGCCAAAACGTCGCCAAAATTCCTGTAATCACGACCATAAGATTTGAAGACAGCTACATAAGACCGAGCACTTTTGAAAAAAAAAAAACCTAGGCGTACTCATTGACAGATTCATGACATTTGAGAACCACGTCGACAACATCCACAGAAAAGTAATGGGCACATTAATTTGCCTAAGTCATATAAAAAATAGAACCCCTGCTGAAACTAGAATATATGTTACACAAACACTAGTTCTCAGTATAATTAACTATTGCCCAAATATATGGCATACAACAAAGGTCAAATTCAGAAAATTCAAAAATTACAAACCTTTGCTGCCAGGGTAGCACTTGGGAACGTAAAGAAGTTTGACCACATTACCCCACATATAAACAAACTAAGTTGGCTAAAAGTACATCACAAATGCAACTATGATACTTGCATACGGATTCAAAAATTATCCAAGGTCTTTATCCAAAATGGCCTTTAACCCTTCCAACTGTAGGTAATACAACACGTGTCCAAACAAGACAAGGTAACTCCCTGTATGTTAAAAGATCACGTA
>NW_020869625.1:1007798-1010298 GCF_003789085.1 Penaeus vannamei | reverse complement strand
GGGGGAAAAAGAGAAAAAGAGGAATGAGACGAGAAAGGGTTGAAGGGAAAAAAAGAGATACCAGAAGGGTCGGAAGGGAAAAAAAGAGATACCCGAAAGGGTGGGAAGGGAAAAAAGAGATACGAAAGGGTGGAAGGGGAAAAAAGAGATACGAGAAGCGGTGGAAGGGAAAAAAAAGAGATACGAAAGGTTGAAGGGAAAGAAAAAAGTACGAAAAGGGTGGAAGGGGAAAAAAAAGAGGATAAACGAAAGGGTAAGGGAAAAAAAGAGAGATACGAAGGGTGGAAGGGAAAAAAAAGAGATACGAAAAGGGGTGGAAAGGAAAAAAAAAAGAGATACGAAAGGGTGGAAGGGAAAAAAAGAGATACGGAGAAGGGTTGGAAGGGAAAAAAAGAGAATGACGAAACGGTGGAAGGGAAAAAAAAAAGATATTGAAAGTAAGGGGGTGAGGGTGGGAGGAGGCGAGGACAGAGGTGGGTGCCCCCCCCCCCCCCGGAGACGTTAAAGTGGGGAAGGGGAAACTCAAGGAAATTGAGAATCGCAAGGGAGAATTCTGTAATAAGAATTATGTTTACACACACAAACAAACACTACGCACAGCGACATACACACCACACCTTCTGCGGATGCTTAACGCCACAGGAATACACAAATACACACCACGCATACACATAGGAGAAAACCACAGACACACAGCGCGCAAACAAAAACGTGGACAAAACAAAGCACACACACACAGACTACACACCACACCAGGCAGCGTATACCTCAACGCACACTTCAAACACAACATTACACGCAACACGCGAATTCGAACTATCACATAAAAACACAAGACACACATCGTACAGCGAAAAAGCCGAAAAAACGACGAGAACCAAACACACATACAGACACGACTTCAATTTCAGCTTCACAACATTCTTAATCCTTGAATCCATTACCGTGTCCTAAAAAAAAAAACAGAAAAAAAAATGCGTACATCAAAAGGAAAGGCAGATGGTCAGAGAGAAGAGAAAAAACTTGCACTGTCATACGTAGAATGGCATATTAGAATATTCTACTCTCTCTCTCGTCTCTCTTCTCTCTCTCTGCTCTTCTCTCTCTCTCTTCTCTCTCTGACTGATATATATATAGTAATATATATATTATATGAATTATAGGTATATATATAGTGAATGTATATGTATAAATATCCAGAGTTAATGAACGAATAGTGATGAGAAGAGTGACAATAGGTGCATATATAGATTGAATAGATAGCAGGTAAAAGATGATAGCAAGTAGAATATAGCATTCCTGTGAAGTATAACATATAGATATATATATACGAAAGTAAATTGAAATATGTATAGATAGACTAGATATAAGAAGCTATAATAAGAGAGATATTTATATATAGAAGAGATATTATAAATATAGAGTAATAGATATACATACATATATATACATATTTATATACAGTATGTAGTGATAGAATATACATAGCTGGATATATATATAATATTAGATATAATAGATAATATATGAGAGGAGACGGTGGGCAAACGTAGTCACATAAGTTCCGTATAAGTACCTACTTACTATAGCCAGGATCGGCGTAATTGCTAACTACATTAGGCTATGCGCTATATTGTCATAATAATATCAACAAGCGCTGCCCATTCGGACTGCGCACCATGGTACATACTGGCGGTTTATATACTAGTAGGACAGGAAACAAGTCCTTGTTTCTAATTTAGATAAGTAAGATTGTTCGTAGTTCTAACTATATTTAATGTTTGAGTTACTTGATTTATTAATCATAATAGTATTTCAAGGTAGTTGAGCCCATAGATATTAAAATCAGATAAGATAGTTGATAGATAGTAACTAGTATATAGATAGAGTAGTGAGTAGACACGATAAAGAATGGAGATAGATAGAGACTAGAGAATAAGGTATGATGGATTATGAGATATGGAGTATGTCGAGCCTTCAGATGGTTATAGTGTATCTCTGGAGTATATAAATATAAATAACATATTTTATATATATACGCATAGAATACGCACTAATGAGTAATAAATGAAGAATAGATAAAAGATCAGCATATCAATATTCATGTATACTTAGTCATGATATTGATATTGGATTAGTAGATATATATGCAATTAATATGTATTATATACATACTATATATGCAGTATATATAAATAAATAATGTATATAATATATTATAATATAAATAAGTATAATCATATTGAAAATGATTAAATAAAAAACTTACTACTTCTATATAATTTCCCATGATAATATATGTGCGTATTTCTATATCAGACAGCATTATAACCTATAAATCTATAATTAGTTAGTTATTAATGCGATACGGTGTCTTATTATATCAGAAATTTAACTTTATCAATTACCAATACATACTGTATACACTAATACCATTTACTCAATACTATTACTAACTAGGTACACCTAACTTTAAGAAAAAAAATAAAATTATCTTCCG
>NW_020869625.1:994808-1007793 GCF_003789085.1 Penaeus vannamei | reverse complement strand
TCTTCGCTCAGTTCTGTGGCTTAATCGTCGCTCTGGCTTGGCAACATGTCGTGTTCAATTTGAGTAGAAAGGCAAGAACCCGGATCAACGTTGGGATTTCAAAGCGAATCGTTGCAAATTCTAAGACTGGGTAGTATCAGGGGTAAGTAGGGGAACAGGAGGAGGAGGAGGAGGAGGAGGAGAATGAGAAGGAAGCAAGAATAGGGAGAGGGAGAGTGAGAAAGAGGAGAAATAGAAAATGGAGGAGAAAGAAAAGCAGGAAGAAAAGGATGAAAAGTAGGAGAAGAGGAGGAATGATGAGAAGGATATGGAGGAGAAGGAAGAGAAGGAAGAGGAGAAGAATCCTGAGGAGGAGGAAAGGAAGAAGGAGAAGAAAGAGCAGTTGGAGGAAAAGAAGGAAGATGAAGAATAAAAAGGAAGAGGAAGAACAGGCGCAAGAGAAAAAAAGAAAAAAAGAGATCTATTCTCAACCTCATAAAAGCAAACTCTGAACTAATATTTTGATTTTGATAAATTTGCGCATACGAGGATATTAAAATAATTACTACTATGGGATAACTTCAACTTATCTTTCTTATATTTTTCTATTCTTGACGCAAAGTTTAAAACTTGAAAATGAGCCAAAATGAACTTTTAACAAACGATAAGTCAGAAAAGGAGGGTAAGGCCAAGAAGAGGGAAAGCAGAAGGGAGGGAGGAATAGAGGGCATAGGAATCGGAGAGCAGAGGAGAAGTGGGAGATTGGGGACAGAAGTTGAGAGAAATTAAGAGAAATGAAAAAGGGGTAAAGAAATTGAGGAGGTATGGTGAAGAGAGAGGAGTGGGGTGATGGTGAAAGAGAAGAAAAGGGGTTAATAGTGGTAAGGTGAGGATGAGGATGAGCGATGAATGAGGATGGTGGAGGAGGAAGGAAAGGATGAGGTGGAGGAGGAAGAAAGGGATGGATAAGGAGGAGGAAGTGGTCATGGAGGAAGGGGGGTGGAGGAGGAGGAGGTGGGTGGGGGTGGACAAGAGAAGGAGGAAGTTGGCGGTCTGTATAGGTGTGGTGGTTGGAGGGGGTAGTGAGTAATGCGGTTTGTGGTTGGAGGAGGAGGGTCGTCCCCGGTCGGTAGTTGAGTGGTGGAGGAAGGAAAAGAGGTGGAGGTGGAGAGGCGGAAGAGTGGAGTGGTAAGTGGAGGTGGAGGTGGGGTGTGAGTCGAGAGGGAGGAAGAGGATTGCGTGTGGAGGAGGAAAAGCGAGGAGGACGGTGGTGTCGGTGGTAGTGGGATGGTGGTTGGTGGGAGGAGGTGGTGGCACGGTGGAGGGGGCAAGAGGAGGGAGAGAGGTGGTGTGTTAAGAAGAGGGACGGGGGGTGGGAGGAGAGGAAGAGGAGGAGGTGGTGGTGTAAGAAAAAAGGGAGTTAGAGCAGGAGGAGGAGGAATAGGAGGGAATGGTAGTAGTTTGCAAATTATCAAATATGTATCTGAGTGCAGAAGGCCACATGGACATTGAAAAAAATTATCTTTATAATCTACTTAAGAAGAAGAAGAAGAAGAAATCATGTTTGATTGTTGGATAAGCAATGGTGAGTTTCTTGTTCCTCATCTTCAATAAACTTACTGACTCATTCACTGTCTGTCTTTGTCTCCATAGATACAGAAATAAAAGTAAACACACATGCATCCAGGACATAAAAAAGGAAATGAAACTCACTGGTTTACACAAGAATCTTTTACTTCATCGAAACTCCAGCCCACATTTCACCTAGCACTTCTCAACCCTTTAAACATAAACATTCTAAGTCTGGCAACATTGCTTGAGTCAAGAAAAGATATACATAGAAAAACACATGATGGAAAGGTTGTGTATCTGTTCTTATCACTTCTAACTCATCAAATGTGTCTTCATATGAATATCAACAGTTATATTCTTTCACGAAAAGGCAATACTGTTTACTTACCAATATCTGCTGAGCCGCAAAAGGCATTATGAAAGAAAGAGATCAAGAAAAGAAAAGGAAAAATAACTGCTTATAAACAAACCTATTAATTTACTGGAAAAAGACAAAAAAATTCACAATCAACTATTCAATTTGCATTCGAGAAATGCTCCTTTTTTAAAGGTACACAAAAATGGATGCCAAGCTGACAATCAAGTCTATTTGGTATTTAGTTTTAATTATCCTCCTCCTCTTCTCCATGTCCTGTAAAATAGAAAAAAATAATTAGTTCCAAATACCAGTGATCTTAGAATTATCTATATACAATATCTAATTTGTTTTTCTTTTGTGGTGCTGGTGAGGGGTTGTAACTATACCCCCCGCATTAATCCCTTCGATTGCAGTTGCTGCAACTTTCCTTCTAGTCTACAAACATTTTACCCTAACCATACATCTAGTAACAGTTATAACAAATCTATTTCCCTGCCTATTTTAACTGATGTTTGACCTTTACATCTACATAAGGAAATTTTCCTTTTCCTGTCATTTCTTTGAGACCTTGGTTTCTCATATATAGAGAAAATTAAATCAGCATGATATGTATATTAGCTATGTCCCTGTGATTTTAGTTTACTAATTTTGTTTACACACAGAGGGTTCCACAAATCCTTAGTCCCTAGAAATCCATTATTAAGCCTACCTCCTCTCATCTGTTTATCCTATTCCGTGAACTTTAAGAAAAAGGGTTTTCATTTCTATTAATAGCATTGTTAATATATACATATCACCTAAGCAACCTATAAAAATGAGTGACTTTGAAGTGCCTGGTTACCTTATCAACTGTATAGCCTAGGACCTGGTTCTTTTGCAGCACTTGCTGGCATTTTCTAATTTTCTTTTTCCTGCATACTTTATGAAAAAAATAATTCATTGTGAACATATGAATAATCCACTGCACAGACTACAAGGTATGCTTTATATTTCTTTGTGCAGTTGATTGACTTGCAACAATATGACATATGAAACTCTGGTTGTCTCTTTAATCTGGAGACCTTTATACTTACTGCCTCTTTACCCCCCTTCATCCAACGTGCAACACTGTCAGTGCAGAGACCAGGTCAGTAGGTACAGTAAATAGAATAATTCTTCACTGTCTTTCTGGATAAATAAAGAACTGACAAAACCTAAAGACCTAAATCCTTAAAAGATGAACATTTGCATGCATGTTAAGTATATTCAGTTTTTATTAGAACAAATTAACCTTTGGCATACAACTAAGGCAATCAAGTCACTCTGACACATTCCACTGGGTAAAGTTGCATGGTATCAGAAAATTTACCAGATACTAAAGCCATCAAATAAAAGCATGGCACAACTTACTGCGCTTGATGCCCTGTGATCTGCCGGGGATGTTGCCTGTCCGAAGCATGTGCTGCAGGCGTTCCACCTCTTCCATGGACCGGGCATTGGCAATAGCCTGGCGAATGGCAGCTTGGTCCTCTGCTGTCATCTGGTCTGTTGTTTAGAAAGAAAAGTTATAATCTTTTTCTGTTTTTATAAATCATTAAAGGAAGAGAAGTTAGTCAATATATGGTATCATTCACCAGTCCACTTTTTCTGAATTCCTTAATCTATCAGTGATATACTGACAATGTATAATGATCAGAGAAACTGCAATGTCCCCAACCCAGCTGATCCTTACTAAGAGCAGGACGAGAATCCATGATGCCACTTCCTGCCACAAAAGTTCGAGCTTTCTTGGCTTCCTTCTGAATCTCCTTTCCAAGCTTACTCTTGAACAGCTTCTTTGCCATCTCACGTTCACGCATTCGTACACGACGGAAGTCCACAACTCTCACCTGGGTAAGAAGACATGGCAAAAAATTAATAATAAAGAGATATGATTGCCAGACACTAACTTTTAATTGACAGCTTTCCAATATAGGAGGGCCAATATACACTGAATAAAATCATGATTCAATGATCTATTGACCCCCTAAAATTATACCTGCATCTAAATTGTTAAAATCATGAAAACTTTGTAATCTATTAAATTAACCAAAGAAAGAACCAATGACCTAAAAACAGACCTGTGGGAGTTTGTTAATAAGGTAGAGACGGTAATGGTCTCGAGTGGTGACAGGATTCCCAAGGAGGGACACATGCTCGAGTTTCTTGAGTCCTGCCAAGTTATCAAGGTCAGCTAATTCTTGCACGAGGTTGTTGGTCAGGTACAAACACTGAAGGTTAGGAAGTTCCTCTGGCAGAGTGTCTGATATACGGCTGGTGCAAAAGAGAGCAAAGGTAATTTCTATTAAGTAGAAACATATGAAGGATAGAACTTTAGAGAGGGACATAGGGAGGGATGTATAGAAAGAAGAAGAGGGGTGTGGAGAAAGAGAGAGAGAGGATGGTGGGTAGGGGAGAAAAAAGCGATAGAGAGAACTGAATAAATATACCATTTTTGGCTTCAGGTATTGAACTATTATTCACCAGACTATCTGACCTATAATTAGTACAATAAGTTAAACTTACACAATTCTGTTATTGTTTAGGAGCAATGACTTTAGTCTCTTCAGAAGGGGAAAGCCGTCCAATTTCCGAATATCATTGTCACTGAAGTCAACAGTGTCAAACTGGTCAAGAGTTGCTCCAAGATTCTCTATGACTGGTATCTTATAACCTGGAATTAAAGTTGAAATTGAATTATTATTCACACCCAGAATACCATCCATGAGTGTGAAATAGTATTTCTGATACGGTATGGCATAAATCATCCAATCTAACCCTCCTGATCCTAACATCATGTATTACAGAATTACCTCCTGGTGTATCACAATTCTTTAAACACACATTTTCTTATATGATAAAAATGCAATTCTGTGTTTTTCTCTACATATCTAGAGTAAATTACCCCTATTCTTATTCATACACAATGGGTAACTATGATGCCTTTATTTGAATTTGCACTAAACTGACACTTGTATTTGAGATGACGTTGAAATATGTTGTTTTTTTTTTGGATGCATAAAACTGAGCTTGTAAAATGCCTGGAATCAAAGCCTTTCATGCAGCTCAGAAGACATACAAGTATGAGGGTTTGCAGTTCTTAGGGGTTAATTTTGTTGATATGTATGTGAAATGGTTTCTTATTTTTTATTGGTCAAATGCTACTTGGTTAATCTTTACGGTACAGGCTCACTAATTTTTGGCAAACTGTATATGATATTCTTGTAGAGGGCAAAAGTTGCAGTCGTCGGTCATGAATTCCTGTTGAGGTTTTCAAATTCTGGTATGTAGGTGTATAGACTTTCAAAGATGGCAGGCATGTTCGTAGAGTTCATTAGCCTAGTTTCAGCATTTATTATGCTAATTATATACATTTTTGTTCTTTATTATTCTTATTTTAAGTCTGTCTTACCCCTTAATTTCTGTGATACTTCACTTCATGCTATGGCGGCTATGGCGACTAAACAATTAAGTTGATGATTTGATACCCAAATCTTCTCAATGAATCATTCACACAAGAAACAATGCCAAGAATCGTTGAAATCAGTGGATTCCCTGATGATAAATATGTGTATTGTTTCAAAAGTAAACCACTACCCTGGTATCTAATGCTAGTAGGGGGGGGGGGGGGCATTTTGGTTTGCATGATAACCACATTTTGTTATATTATTGAAAATTTGGTTTTGTGTATCGGATATCAAGTTTGTATGCATTGCTTGTTGCGCTTGTTATATTTAGCGGCATTTTATTTGTTGTATGTCGAACAAAGTTTGGCTCGTCTTTATGATTTTAAAGCCGGTAGAAGTTAGACACCTGCTATGGCGACTAACAAATTAAGATTGTTGATGGATTTGATACTCAGATCTTCTCAATGAATCATTCACACAAGAAACAATGCCAAGAATCATTGAAATCAGTGGATTCCCTGATGATAAATATGTGTATTGTTTCAAAAGTAAACCACTACCCTGTTATCTAATGCTAGTAGGGGGGGGGGGGGGGCATTTGGTTTGCATATAACACATTTTGTTATATTATTGAAAATTTGGTTTTGTGTATCGGATATCAAGTTTGTATGCATTGCTTGTTGCGCTTGTTATATTTAGTGGAATTTTATTTGTTGTATGTCGAACAAAGTTTGGCTCGTCTTTATGATTTTAAGGCCGGTAGAGGTTACAGACACCAATGTGTGTAGATAGAGATAAGGACACTGCCATCTTATAGAGTGGAAGAAATAGAGTGGGACAGAACATAGTTTAAGCTGCAGCGGCCTTATAGTCACTGCTAAATGACGAAAATACAATGCGTGCCCACCTTTCAAATTCCAAGTCCATCAACTTGTTTATCTTGCGAAGAAAAACAACACTGACCCATCCTTACTGCAATGCCTTAAGTAGTACCAGTATTACTACGTGCATTCAAATATTTGACTACTTATCAGTGTATAATGTTACACATTCATGCTCTTAAAGTATTTTATTAATGTCCATATACTTAATTTATGTGTTTAAAGATAGATTATTGCCTTATTTAGATTCAATAATGATCCCAGTTTAATATCTGGGCCCACCAAATGCTCCAAATGCTGAAAAAAGTTATTAAAATCAAAGCAATCCAGGCAGTAGAAGGAAGCGAACAAAAGTTTGATGGTTGCAGATATAAAAGTATTTGGTTTATCATTTTATGTGTGTGAATGCAGCTCTATCTTGCTGCACATACTAAGGTGGAGAGAATGTGTCCTGGGGGGTATTGGGGGCGGAGCCCCCCATCAACCCTCCCCTAGGTCAGTGCCCGAAGGGCATGGCTAGTCATGGCAATTTTGCCGAAAGGTGGGTTGGGTTGTCATAGTTTTTTATTTCTGGCACGCCAGTCCGTGGAATTTCAAAAATGGCGGTTGCATCTGTAGAGTTTCATTGGCCGATTTTCAGCGTTTTTTGTGCTAGTTTTACGCATTTTATATCTTTATTATTCTTATTTAAGCCTGTTTTACCCCATATTTTCCCTGATATACTTCATGCCATCGCCTGCTAATGGGACTATCAAATCAAGATCTTTGATGGAAAATGGTACTTGATCTCCATTGTTTGATCTTTCGGAACCTCCACTATCTCGTCCCAGACAAGTAGTCTGGCTCGTCCAATTCGCCCTCCTGCAAATGTGGGCGAGCAGGACGAGATGACGTCACAATAGATTTTGTATGTAAATATTGACAGTTGCAGGTAACCACAAGATATTAGTGGGTAATTTTATGACCCTTTATTGATGTTATCAAGGGATATTTTGGTATTATTGGTAAAAGGCTCACCATTGATCAACCAAATTACCTTATAGCCTTGAAGATATTTAATTAACAATCACTTTTCATTAAAAAACTTGTCTCGCAAATTAATAATAACGAGGTCATTTAATTTATAAATTAAATAAAAAAAATAACAAAACGAGGTGAGATTCGCACGGGAGCTGCGGGAATTCTGACCAAATTCTTCACTGCGCATGCGCAGGGTCTCTCGTACTTGCACTGTTCCTGTTATCTCACCCTGCTGTGACGTCACAGCAGTGGTCCCACGTTTCATTGCGTTCAATTGTTTTATGGCACTCTAGTAATTGAATAGCCAATGGGCGAAAGAATCTCCCACTCAATCGAGCTCAGCTTCTCATCGGATACACAGCCCATCATTCGCGATCTCATGAACTTTAGCTAATATACAGAAGCTCACTGAAATTACAATTTTTCAAATTAGTCGCGCCATGTGAGCTTCCGTTGTCTCTCGTGTGTTGGGCTCTTGGTATCACTACCTCCACTTCAAATTTTCATATTAAAGTTCTATTCTTTCAAGACTATATGGAGGCTAGTCTCTTGAAACTATTTATCTTCGTGAACTACCGTCAGTTCTTACTCTCTGATAACTGCTCTTCGTTGCATTCCTGGCTCTCTTCGTCACCGTCGCTTCTAGTTCCACGTCAGACTCCTCTCCAGCACTTCCGCTGTCTCGTGCCAGCCGTCTCCACTCTGCATATGTCTCAGACCTCCTTCCAAGTACGGTCTCTCCCTCTTTATCGACTCATTCGCGTCGTCCTTATAACTACTATCATGCCTGGATAGAAGGTTTTACGCGATTACTGGAAGCGAGCAGTCAGCTTGTAGACTTAGTAAGAGAAAAATAATTAATGAGACACGCCATGGTTATTGAGAGTGGGAAAAAATTATTTAGTTGAGTGGGATGGACATAGTATAAGTGTGCGCTCCAGGAACTGTACAATAATTTTATCCCCGTTAACTGAGTCGATTACAATAATAAATTTTTGCTCTGGTAGCTAATGACTGCTCGCGCGAGTTATTCGAAGTCTAAATTTCCGACTTCTGCTCACAGGCTCTAGCGGTTCTGTTTGTTTTTGATGTCTGCATCTCTCTATAAACTGGTTTTCTATATGTGTCTAATTTTCTGTATTTCCAATTCTTCAGTTTATACTTC
Source organism: Penaeus vannamei (assembly GCF_003789085.1). Lineage (NCBI taxonomy): Eukaryota > Metazoa > Arthropoda > Malacostraca > Decapoda > Penaeidae > Penaeus > Penaeus vannamei. The sequence continues at coordinate 999,393 of NW_020869625.1, read as the reverse complement.
CGCGGTGTTTCAACGCTAGGAATGTCACGGCTCTGTCTTGCTAGCTACTTCTCCAACCAATCGGTTCGCATGAAGGTGGAGGTCACGGGATGTGAAGCCACATAATAAAATTTCTACTGCCGCAGTATGTATTTTAATCCTATTTCTACTACATTTCCTCTCGTTTCATGTTACTCGGTCTTGTACTTTTAAGTATGTTCTATTGTGGGGGGAAATCAAGTATAATTAAATCTTTGGACATGATGAGTATAATGATTCAAGGAGGATTCTCTAAGAACGTGGAGGAATCACTGTTAACAATAACAACGTTACTGGGCTGTTTTATGCCTGAATTAGTATCGTAGAAACTGTAATAACATTTTATATCAATAGCAGAGTGTCTTAATTTAGTAAACTATATTTTGAGTACGAGAGAAAAGTTTTACACGACCAGTCGGCCTTTTCTAATGGGTCGCGGTCATTCAGGACATTATTTTGGAAACATCCCAGGACCTTCACGATCTCCTAGGACTGCTCCCATGTCGGGGGGGTGGGCTGGGGGGAGGGGGGGGGATCCTTCAATTACTTTGAAAAACTTAACTTTCTTTGAAGTGTGTAAAGGACGCTAGCAAGGTTTCGTTTTTTATAGAGCCCCCAAACTTAGATGCATGTGCCCGGGGTTTTGCTAGTACATGTCGGGTTTTATTATCGTTAACTTGATCTGACTGGAGCATAAGTGTAGAACTTGATTTGTTTCAATTGTTTGTTTTTATATTTAAGGTGTTTTCTTTAGGTATCATAAAAGTCTGATAAATAGTGTTTCAAACAATATTTTTTTTTTTTTACTTGTTATCAGTGTACTGGGGAATGTTTGTTGAATTTTACTCAGTTATTCCTCTGCTTTACGCACTCTTTTCGGTCTGGCTAATTGTGCACTTCACTTTTATTGGGTTACGCCGTTAAATGACTCCGAAATGCAACGTACAGTTTACTTCATTGTAGATTGCGGACAAACGCCCCTCAAGATTTAATAATAGAAATTTTAGATTGCAATTTCACTTCGCCGGTACTTTGCCCAAGCACCATGTTAAAAATGTTGTATCCGGCGGAGAATAAAAGATTTCATTAGTTTCCTCCACGGCGCGCATCTCGTCTGTAGAGTGACGGTATGAGTTGTATATTGTTTAATAATTTTAAAAATAAATTGACATTGTGCAAATAAGCAGTGGTGTGGGAATTTTGATATTTTGTGTTCATTATTTTGGTTAGTATGATAACATTTTATATTTGTGAAAAATTTGTGTATCGGATATCAGGTTTGTACGCATTGCGAGTTGCGCTTCTTTACTCTACTGTTGCCATGACATAAATTTAGGCTCATCTTTCATATAATTACAATTTTTATAGATGTTTAAGTGGTATTTATTTTATTTAGAAATTTACAGGTTGCTATTGACATTGTGCATCCCCCCCCCCTTCATCCCTCCCCCTCCCCCTTTGGAAATGAGTCTGCAAGGAGCCCCTCCCTCTTGGAGGGAGGCATGGGGAGGGGACCCCCCCCTGTTTGGAATTTAGTTCTCTGGAGGGTGCGTCGGGCTTGGTAACAATTACCCAAACGGCATGTGGAAGTGCCTGATGCTGACATTGTCCAATGCTCTCTCCTACTGTGAATATGTGGAGGATTCTTTGTTTTCCTGGGTGGGGGTCGCAGGGGGCCCAGCCCCCTGCAGTGTAATTTTCGTAACTACGACCGACATGCAGGACCGCCCAATGCCGAGTCTGTCCAACGCTCTCTCCTATCGTAAATACGTGGAGGATTCTTTGTTTTCCTTGGCGGGGGTTTGGGGGCGGCAGCCTCCCATGGAAGGGTTGCAGGGGGCTATGCCCCCGCATTAAACAGTAGTGTGACTATATCGATACCATGATTACAGCAGAGAACGAGAATTCTGTAGTGCATATGCATTATATCAAGAATGGCGCAACCCTAGTATGGAAAAAATCTAGCCATTTCCGATGGACACGAACACCAGAGTTAACCAAGCCAAAACAATAGAAATCAAACGAATCTAGTTTCTTCCCGAAAAGCGTTGGTGACGTCTTTTTCCAAATTTACTTATAATTTTGTGTTTGTCAGATGCAGGTAAGTTAAATATGCATCAAAGGAGTTACAGAACCTATGCAGCGTGTAAAATAAAGACACCGTTGGAGGTTCCGAACGCAGCCCACTTGTCCTGCTGGTCCTGGACAAGATTTCTGGACGGGCAAGATGAGCAGTTCCGAACGCAGCATAAAGGGTACATGATGATAGAATGACAAAATGTAAGGCACTATGGTATTTCCTTCGTTAAATGAAAATATCAAAGTTATCTATCATTTAGTGCATAACCAATACAACTAATGATAAGAACCTACAAAGCCGTCAAAACACACGTTGTAAACTTACCTCTCAAGATCAATTCTCGGTCTCTGACGGGATTAATGTGTTGCACCGACTGTTGAATTAGTTCTGGCGTGAGCTTCACCATTTTGTGTTTCTCTGTGTCTAATTCTTATGGAATATACAGCTAATTACGTTATTTCTCAATCAATCTCTTCCCACAACGTTCTTGTTTATATCTGAGCGCGAGACCGCACTTGGCCGATGGCTCTTATTTGAATATTCCAAGTTTTGCATTAGATAAAATCTATTGTCAGTTATCATGTTTTTCTTCCAATTATCCATGTATTTTTTGTAAACCACGATGATATATATGCATCTTTTCATATAAATCGTTAATGAATTAGAGGATGCGCTTATCGTGCTTTTCTTTATTGCGGTGCATTGTGGGAAATCATCAGACCAATCGTCTGCAGCAAAACAATATGTCCGATTTCCTAGATTCTAAGTGTATGATGTTTTAGATGATTGTTCTAATGTCTTTATCATGTACATCCGATATATATTATTTTAGAAAGTACATGAATATACTTTAAAGTTTTTAATCGTCTTCTATATGATATAGAATGAATATAAAGGTGCCTCAAAACAATTAACCAAGGCATTCGAACAAAGACGTATGTTTGACAGACAGACATACCAACCAAATTGTATGATAACAAATATCATCAGCAATAATAATAACCAACATGGCAATTTCATATAACCATAAAACCATGTATTAACTTCATGTACAACTACCAAAACGGATATAATGGTTTACTATCTTATCAATTTAATATAATTTTATGCTGGTGTGCAATTCTATGTTGGCATTCTTGGCTCAGAGTGTCCCGTGACTTCGACTTGCTAGGACGTTGGTGAAGTTAGTCAGTCTATCTGCAAAATGTCTAATCAACTGAATATGCCTGCCCTCCCGGAGGACATAGATAGGGGTAAGAACCACTATAATTGATATATTTCGGTGCTTCATTATGTACTTAATAGTTATACTTTAAAGCGTTTCTGCATAAAAAAATCACTGACTATTTTCTGGAGTGCGAAGACCTTATAATTATTCTACGATCGTATGTAATATTGCGGTGGTTTATTGATTTTTATTTATATCAGATGCATTTTAGAAGTAGAATTCACCATTATATTAGTTCAAAGTTTTAGTCGCTTTAATGTCAGTTGATATCTTTTGTATGGAATGAAAAATTAGCGTTGGCTATCTGCCGAAATATGAACACATTTTACACTACAAATAGCTTTATATTTATGTAGAGGCTTTTCCTGCGGATACCTGCCCCAAGCGTCGTTACATTGACTCCATACACCATATTCGATAAATACAAATGGAGGAGGGTACTAAGTTTTCCTAATTTTTTAAGATATTATTTGTATGGAAAATTGTAAAGCGAGTCCCCTCAACAATTAGACAAATTCGGTATATTGTTTAAGGTTTTCCTTAATGAAAGTTACTGGATTTTATAGACCACATTCAAGGGATTTTTGCGCGTGAGAACATTTAAGGTACCATTGAGCGTAGAAGGGTACAGTTTAGGTTGCGGCATAAGTAGGTTTAAGGTTTTCTATGGGTTTTTTCTAGGCTTCAATTTTTTGAGGTTAAACATATTTATTGGAGTTTTTGCTTAATGTTCAAAGCTTTAAGTCTCAGTTTGAGGATGCAATTCTGTTTTGTATATGAATAACTTTTATTTGTGATCTACATATCTCCATTTCACAGTTTTATTCTCCTTGGGAAATTTCACTTTTTTTAAGGAAAATAGTTTGGAGCCATATGAGTCAATTTATTATATCTGAGTTTTTCATATGTATTTAAAGTCCTTAGTAGTTTATATACTCTTGAGTTATTTCCAATGATAAATGTTGGGAGAAACTCCTTTAATTTTTTCATTCCCTTTTTATATATTTTTATCTTTTAAAGTTCATGATTTCTTAAAATCATTATTAGTCCCATGTCCTTATTTGTAATTGCTTTGTCTCCCTTATTTTTAAATGCCTGTATTATATTAATTACTTATATATCTCATTTATCCCGCCTACTCATAGTACTAGTGTAAATTGATGGCCACCATTTACAGAAGGACTTCGCAGTTCGCCATTGCATATGCCTAAAAATTCATAAGATATCCTGACCTATTATCTACTAGGTCTAATCTCGAT